>CM046848.1:30218083-30220583 GCA_025618425.1 Heliocidaris tuberculata
GTATCCGCGATCGAGGACCCGGAGCTCGTACTCTCCGGATCCAGAGTGCGCGGGATGCGGCCTAGTCCCTAGCTGGCGCTAGTGCAGGCCTCCCGAGGCTGGGGCGCCGGCGGTATTGCCGCGTACCGGTTGGGATTCCGACTTAGAGGCGTTCAGCCGTAATCCCGCGGATGGTAGCTTCGCGACACTGGCCGCTCCCAAGCGCTGCCCGCCGAATCTGCGGTTCCTCTCGCTGAGCAGAATTGCCGTAGCGACAACCTTTCATCAGTAGGGTAAAACTAACCTGTCTCACGACGGTCTAAACCCAGCTCACGTTCCCTATTGGTGGGTGAACAATCCAACGCTTGGTGAATTCTGCTTCACAATGATAGGAAGAGCCGACATCGAAGGATCAAAAAGCAACGTCGCTATGAACGCTTGGCTGCCACAAGCCAGTTATCCCTGTGGTAACTTTTCTGACACCCCTTGCGTCGAACTCCGACGGTCAAAAGGATCGATAGGCCACGCTTTCACGGTCTGTATTCGTACTGAAAATCAAGATCGAGCGAGCTTTTGCCCTTTTGCTCTACGCGAGGTTCCGTCCTCGCCTGAGCACGCCTTAGGACACCGGCGAAAACCGACAGATGTACCGCCAGGACTCCCCGTGACGCGTCTCACGGCGGACCGCAGGGCTTAGCACCAGAAATCGGACGAACCATCGGAACGCCCGTTTCCCGACTCACCGAATAAGTAAAGAAACGATGAGAGTAGTGGTATTTCACCGGCGGTGCAAGCACCAGACCTGCCCTCCAGTGGATCCTCTTAAAGGTTTAAAGTGTACTCATTCCAACAGGGTCTTCTCGAAAGATTCCTGCAAGCCCGTTCCCTTTCGTCACTACCTCCCCGTGATCGGGAGTGGGTAATTTGCGCGCCTGCTGCCTTCCTTGGATGTGGTAGCCGTTTCTCAGGCTCCCTCTCCGGAATCGAACCCTGATTCTCCGTTACCCGTGACGACCATGGTAGGCGCATAACGTACCATCGAAAGTTGATAGGGCAGACATTCGAAGGATCCGTCGCCGGTGCAAAGACCGTGCGATCGGCTGTGTTATCCAGAGTTCACCAGTGTGGCCGGCCGAGACCGGGCTGGTCTTGTTCCTAATAAAAGCACGCCTTCTGGAAAGTCGGCGCTTGGACGCATGTATTAGCTCTAGAATTACCACAGTTATCCATGTCGGGGGGACTCGATCCAATGAACCATAACTGATTTAATGAGCCATCCGCAGTTTCGCTCGAGACGAGCTTGTACTTAGACATGCATGGCTTAATCTTTGAGACAAGCATATGACTACTGGCAGGATCAACCAGGTAGCTGCTCCGGTCGGAAGGTCTCCCTTCCTGGCGTGTAAGCAGCTTGGGCAGGGCTCACGCGAGCCGCCCAAATCCGTCGTTTCCGATTTTTCTCGAGCGGGGGAGAAGGGCCGCTTTCCCCGGCGCCCAGCCCGCGCTTCACCCGCGAAAGTCCAGAGACGAGAGCCAACGGGCCGAGGCCCGCCGGACATCCCGCTCCAGTTCGCGGCAGAGAAGGCGCGCTCGTGCGCAGGTCGAGTGAACCGCCTCTTCGTTTCCTCCCGCTCTTTTTCCTTCCTCCACGCTCTCTTGCAAACCGACCCGAACGCGGCCCGTGAGGGCGCGAACGGAGAGTGGTCTCGTTCGGCTGTCGGGGGGCATCTCGCTTCCCCTACACCTGAGAATGTGACCATCGTGGTTTGCCCCGCTTGGTCGCAAGGACCTCCGGGAAAAGCCCGGGGTCTTCTTGTGAGCCCGTGCGAGGCCGTGTTGCCTGTAACGTAGTGCTACGTGTGTTGCTCATGGGAGGATCCGATTGCTCGAGACCGCTCCCTCACATATCCTGCAGGTGCTCTAGAACCCCCTCGGAAAAAGCACCCTTATACCGCGCCTTTCGACAGCCATTTTGGACTCGACACATTTTGCGCCAGTTCCGATTTCCATTCACGTGCCTGTAGAAAAAAGTGGACCCGGAAGTGGACCCCCTTGGACGCTCGAAACCGCGGGCTTCCCACCTTCCAGCGGCACTCCTGGCCCTCCGCCACCCTTACCTCCCGCTAGGGACGGTCGTGAACCGGTGTTGAAAAATTCCCCAGGAATGGGCTTTCAGGCCCGTACACTACATAAGCCTACGAGAACAAGAACCCCCCTCGGTTTCCGCCCCTTATAACACGCGAGTCTATGGGATTTGGGCACTTCGAAAAAAAAATCCCGGCCTGCGAACGAAAACCAAAGGCAGCGGCGGGTTCGTCAGGGCACAACGATCACGAATTCGTGCCACCCGGACACCCAGTCGGGATTTTCAAAAAGCCCCTGAAAATCGAGGCGGCCGCTAACCCCTTCTCCCCGCCTGGCGCGGCGGCCTGGGACATCACCGGACCGTCCGGTGCCCGGGAACTTCCGAAGAGCGAGCGCGGCGGCCTGGAGCTCCGGGGCGGGTGCGGAAACCCGGGGT
>CM046848.1:30835583-31046724 GCA_025618425.1 Heliocidaris tuberculata
GATGAAGCAGTAGCACCTAAACAAAAGAAAAAGGAAGAAACTATCATACATGCATCCAGCATTGAGATCCAGGTAAAAAGTGGAAAAACACCAGATTTGGACTGTAAGAAACTGGATGAAATGTACAAGAGACGATTCAACCCGAGTCCGGAATGTACTCAAACATTGGTGAATATGGACACAGTTACAAGAATACTCAGTTTTCAGGATGAACAGAATGACTCCAGGAAAGCAAATCCACCCATCATCCAAAGATGTGCTTTTGCTGGAGATATCATTGATCCAGAGTCTGAAGTCAGTGACAGTACTGTTGATGAGGCAAACGAGAGTCTCCTGGAGAAGGAAGTACGTAGCTTCTTTGAGAGTAAAAAAGGACATGCTCCTAGGGATTTCAGAGAAGGTGCACTTGCTTTAGTTGTGGCATCAAGTTGCATCGATCAGAAAACAGAGAATGGGGTATCAGAAGGTGAGCTGGTCATAAGTGAAGGACAGAAGATGCAATCACAGACTGTTCCAGAACATGATGATATAATGGTCATTGATGAGGATACCCATTATAGAACACCAGATAGTCGCAAATTCATTGAAGATATGCAGAAACTAGAGGAGGAAACCTATCACAGTATCCTGGACAGTCCTAGAGACATTGATGATCTGCGCAAACTTGAGGGGAACACTCATCATGGAACACCCGACAGCCCTAGAGACAGTGAACATCTGCGGAAACCTAGTAACATTGAAAGTCTACAGAAACTTGCAGAGAACACCCTTTACAGCATCCAAGACAGCCCTAGAGACATTGAAGATATGCAGAAACTTGAGGGAAATACACATCATGGTATCCCAGACGTCCTTAGAGACACTAAAGTTTTGCAGAAACCTAGAAACATTGAAGATCTACAGAAGCCTACAGAGAATACAAGTTATAATTTCTCAGATAGCCCTAGAGACTTTGAAGATATGCAGAAACTTCATGAGAATATGCATCATGGTATCCCAGACAACCATAGAGACACTGAAGATCTACAGAAACCTAGAAACATTCAAGATCTACAGAAACTTGCAGACAACACTGATCATAGTATTGAAGACAGGCCTGGCAACAATGAAGACATGCAGAAACTTGAGGGGAATATGCATCATGGTACACCAGACAGCTCTACAAACACTGATGATCTGCAGAAGCTTGTGATGAACATTTCAAGACCCTGTAGTAAAAAAAATACAGATAGTGAAACAGTTTTTGCGAGAAATAAGAATGAGCAGATTGTTCCCAAGGGAAAGAACAAACTACAGATTCTTTCACAGAAACATGACTCATCAACACATCAGGATCATGCTATGGTTGCAACAAGAAATAACTTTGGGGAATCAATACCAACTGATGTTGAAATGGATGGACTGTGGGAGGACATGTGCACACCCTACCAACACTCTACTCCTGCAGATCCTACTCATCATCCTAAATCACACAAGATATCACCAGATGATTTACTTTCAGCCTGGGCAGAAATAGAAGTGGAGAAGAAGATGTTTGTGATATACTGCCATGAGGATACTGCCCCAAGCATTCTCAAAGACCTTGATAAGTGTCCAACCATCATAGACAGCAAAAGGTTGTCACTGAGATACCTCAATGACGGGTCCTCAGTGGAGGTGCAGGGCATGGTGCTCATGAATGGACATCTTGATAAGTCAAAGAAAAGTCCAAAGAAGAACAAAAAAGGTAATTAACAATTTCCCCTCATATTACATCGGTTATATACAGAGCGGCTGTGCCCAATTTTACACAATGTGATACCATAGCTGCTTTGATTTGTCTTTGGGAAAAGTGGAGCTGTGAATGCAATTTCAACCCATTGCCTACAGGAATTGAGTGGTTCCAGTATAAAACCTATGGGAATGAGAGAATTCAGTAGCCAGCAGGTTAATTTTTCTTCAGCGTATAACTTGTTTCAAGTATACCAACAACAAATTACATGTACTTCAGGTTCATGGATCACTGTCACCTCTTTTCTTCTCTCATGTTTCTATGTTGTTGTTTTTTTATTTTCCATATTTTTGCTTACCAAATATAGACGCAGCAAAGAGGAAAAAGAAGAAAAAGGGAGAGAAAGTTTTGACAACCACAGGAGCAGCTGGAAAGAAAAAGGGTAGGTAAACAAAACCACAATGTACAAGTTTTATAATGGAGTGCAGTGTCAATTATCTGTGAAGAAAAAAAAAATGCCTTGAATACAATATTGAGTAGATACGCGAGCAGTGGTGTAGCATGAGGCCAGCCAACGGGTGGGGCTTGTGGGGATGAAAGGGAGAAAACAAGGCTATCAAGTAAAGGGATGTTGTATCCTCTTTTTACTTGCCTACCCTCTCTCCCTTTCTTCTCTCTTTCTCTCTCTATCTTTTTCTTTTTTCTCTTTGTTTACTTGATCACCCTGTAGCTGTGCCACTGCAAATAAAAGTATAGCAGAGAGAACTCAATTTTTATGTGAAGAGGGAAGCAGCACCTAACTTTGGTAGCAGAGAATAATACTACATTCCTTCTTGATATCTAGAGCTATGCGATGTATGGACATGCAAGTTTGTTGAATCAACCATATTTTATAAAATATGTTTTTGCAATAGCTATCTTTCTTTTTAAATTAATGACCAATTTCATTGTGTTCTATTATATTCTATGCTTTAATACCATGCCTTTTCTCCATGTTTTTCTCTACCAAATGCAGATGCTTCAAAGAAGAAAAAGAAAATCAATGCAATAAAGGAGACAAAGGAGAAGAAAAAGGAGACAAAAACTGAGACAAAAAAGAAGCCAAAAAGGAAGACAAAACACAAAATAAAAACAGGGGGTAAAATAGAGACAAAAATTGAGGCTAAACAGGATGCAAGAAAGGAGGTGATAAAGGAGACGATAGAGGAGATAAACAAGAAAACACAAAAGGGAATGAAAAAAGGGACAAAAAAGAAGATGAAAAAGAATGAAGTAAAGGAGACAAACAAGGAGGCAGAAAAGGAGATAAAAAAGCCAAGAAGAAAGAAGACAAAAACGAGAGAGAGAAAGGAGGTGAAAAGTGATAAGGAAAAAGAGACCAGAGAGGATGACAAAAAGGAGACCAAAAAGAAGACCAAAGAGGAGAAGAGGAAAGAGACAAACAAGGAGGCAGAAAAGGAGATCCAAAAGCCAACAAGACTGAAGACAAAAACAAAAAAGAGAAAGGAGGTGAAGAGTGGCACAGAAAAGGAGACTAGAGAGGAGGCCAAAAAGGAGACCAAAAAGAAGACCAATGATGAGAAGAGGAAAGAGACAAACAAGGAGGCAGAAAAGGAGATCCAAAAGCCAATGAGACAGAAGACAAAAACAAAAAAGAGAAAGGAGGTGAAGAGTGGCACAGAAAAGGAGACTAGAGAGGAGGCCAAAAAGGAGACCAAAAAGAAGACCAATGATGAGAAGAGGAAAGAGACAAACAAGGAGGCAGAAAAGGAGATCCAAAAGCCAACAAGACTGAAGACAAAAACAAAAAGGAGAAAGGAGATGAAAAGCGGCACTGAAATGGAGACCAGAGAGGAGGCCAAAAAGAAGACCAATGAGGAGAAGAGGAAAGAGACAAACAAGGAGGCAGAAAAGGAGATCCAAAAGCCAACAAGACTGAAGACAAAAACAAAAAGGAGAAAGGAGATGAAAAGCGGCACTGAAATGGAGACCAGAGAGGAGGCCAAAAAGAAGACCAATAAGGAGAAGAGGAAAGAGACAAACAAGGAGGCAGAAAAGGAGATTCAAAATTCAACGAAAAAGAAGACAAAAACAAAAAAGAGAAAGGAGATGAAAAGCGGCACTGAAACCAGAGAGGGGGCTAGAAAGAAGACCAAAATGAAAACCAACGAGGAGAAGAGAAAAGTGACAGGAACTCAAGACGTTAACACTGGACGACTGAAAATAATCAGTGGTCCCATTACAGGAGCTGCTAGAAAGAGGAATGGTATGCTTGTACATGTATGTATCTATAAGATATTGTGTATTCAAGCTGAATGTTTGCAATTATATTACGATTTAATTGGGAGTGGTTAACATTCAGCCCTCCCCCCCCCCCCCCCCCCCCCCCCCCCCCCCCCCCCCCCAATCTCCACCCAAATCACCACCATCTTATGTTATGTTATGTTGTGTTCAAGCTTATGCATCATATAAAGAATATTGCTTAATAGACTTGTAATTTTAAGTTTTTGAAGCCTGGTGGTTTATATTTCAGTCAATTAAAATGATTACCAGATTAGAGCCACTTCAAATGATAATTGCTAATTTTCATGAACACTTTTAAAAGCAGACTAGTTGCAGAGCCATTACAAAACGGTAATTTCTACATGTTTTATTTATATATTAACAAAAAATGAAATAAATGTTGAATTTGTCCTCCAGAATCTCGATGGGAGCGTGAGTTAAAAGAACGATCAGAGGCCTCTTTGAGTAAGATCACTTTTCAACCATCCATGGAATCAGATGTCTGCATGCTGCAGTGTCTAAAAAAAATGGCTTGGACATCACTGCAGCAGCCAGCAAATGGTCACATCAGCCAAGACAGGTAATAATTGTTTATTATGTTTATTTCAGGGTACTACTAACTTAACCTATCCCGATTCTAAACCTAAAGTGAACACTAACCAATCAAGGGACCATTTTGATTTTTGACAGACACAGTACCGTAAAACGGGGTGAATAGGAACACGGGTGACTCAGAACAAAAAGTGGAAAAGTTTTTCTTTGTACTTTCTTTTTCAAATTAATAATGCAAACTCATCTAATTTATTTTAGTTATGTACCATACACCTCTAGCTGTCCAATCACGAGTAACATGATGGGAATCAATTAATATTTACCCTGGTGTGGAATACAATAAGTTTTGAAATATGTTTAAAATTGAGATGTGGTCAAAACTTTCCTTCTATCTTCAGACCTACTGAAGTAAATCATCAGATTTTGCATGAAGACCTCACAAATATGATCTTGCATATCATTCCCTTGAAAGAACTTGATTGCAGTTGGTTTTATATTTTTTTCTTCATTTTTCTTATTTTAATTTTTTTTCCTGAATAACCAGGGTGAATAGGACCAGACTGCCAAGCAGATATGATCTATACTTCCTGATGCCAAACATACCTAAAGAACCTCAAACACAGTAATAATGATATTTTAGATATAAATCGAGATATGAATAATACGGAAAAGCCTGAAAACTCATTGGCGTTCTTCAAACAGTCATTTCCAGGCCCCTAAGAACCCCGACACCCTGTTTGGCATAGTTTTGCAAATATTATTTCACTCAGTAACTTATTAAATAAATTTAAAACAATCTAGACACGTTCCGAGTAGGATTATCCATTAAATACTCATGGGGGCCATTACATTAATGAAATAAAAGTACCAAAATTCAAAATATAGTTTACTGATTCCCCTCCCCCCCTCCGCCCCCCTCCTTTGACCCAACAGTTATTGTTTACTACCAGTAATATACATATGCGATGCCCGTTTTTCCCTATTATTTCTGTAAGCAAGCAGCTCTAAAGCCAGGATGCAAACAGTATTAAAACCAATTTCCGTTGCACTAATACATGGTACCGTTTTGATGTCTGTAGTGATTTCAGAGATATGCGATTGTCATTCAAATTTATGATAATGCATTCTGATGCTTCTGAAAGCATTGTCTTTTTTTTTTTTTCAATTTAATCTAAACCCTTTCCACAATGAATTTTGGTTTCTTGGTATACAAGTAACAGTTTAAAGCATATATATTTTTTTTACTTAATCTAAATCCCTTCCACAATGAACTTTAGTTTCTTGGTATACAAGTAACAGTTTAAAGCATATATATTTCACAATTTTCCATTCTGTTCCAATTCACCCTGATATTGAGGTGAATAGGAACAGTCACAAAATTCCATTTAAAAATTAAATCTGATATTTTTGAAATTTTTTTCATGTCAATAGAAAGGTCACATGAATGGACATTTGATGGCGTCAAAATAGTTACCACTGGCAATGGAATGAAAGTGATGTAAGGCAAAGTATGCAAAAGGTGCCCCCCACTTCCATTGTCCGAGCACAACGCTCCACAGCCTCTAATACCATATGATAGCATAGTAGGACCAATGGTGTATCACTGCATGTGTCTGTGATACCCTGATCCCATCTATTATAACTCCTAAAAAAAAATTTTTTTAAATAAAAAATTTCTGTCATTTAAGTTTGATACTTTCTTGTTCCTATATTATCATACTTTACAGTGATGCCCCATTTAAAATGATTATGTAATCATAGAATGTAGTAAGTGGGTACCTGGTAGGATTTATTCCTTGAAAGCTCCGAGTTTTACGGTTGCCGAAGCTAAAGCCAGGGTAATAATATCCAAAGAGAGACGTTACATCATAATGTGATATGCGCTATACAAGAACTAAATATTATTAGCATTATATGCAGTGCACTTGAATATGAGGCCAGGTCAAAAGTGAAGTGTTGCAAATTGCATTGTTGTTGTCAACAGTAAATTCTCCATTTCTTTAGATGATGGATTGTGTTTTGAATGATAATTTCAAAATTTGTCAATTTTTCATCTACCTAACTCATCAAAGTTCAGATTTAAAATTGAAAAATTTCATCAGGAATAACTAAATCATTAGGAATTACTTCTTGACACATCCAAAATGCAGGGGTGCATACCAATTATCTGACATTTACGATGTGGTGATCTCCAAAATGAGATCTTCTGGCGATTGAAAAACTTGCAGCTAATTACCAGAACCCATCAGAGGAAGATGGTTAAACCACAGACATTGAAACTGTCTTTGGTAAATACATATTGGATGTATCGCAGAACTAATTCCTAATGATAAATTGCATGTTTATTCTTCCCTCTTCTCCTTTCAGGGATCAAGGCTTTGAGGATGATGACTCGGACCTTGATACCTTTGTTGATCTCATGTCATTCCCAGATGTCTTCATGACGGAGAAGAAAGACAGACCTTCTTTTCGCAAAGTGCCTTCAAGTGAAATAAAAATTTTGAATGGTTCTTGAGCAACTCACAGTTGTTTGCTTTGTCGAGATCCATAAGGTAATACATGTATAACATTGCACCGAGATTGCAGGTATCTATGCTTAGAGAAAAACAACCCAGATCTTGCAGCCTTATTAAATCACCTTTCATTCCTGAATGTATATGTTACCAAATGTAGAAATGAAAAGTGAAAAAGATGTTGCCTTGTTGTCTTGAACCAACCATAACTTTTAGTTTTTCTGTTTTTGAAATCTCTGTCAAATCTTTGCATTGGAATTACTGGCTTCTTAGAAGTCATCTGTAACAAGAATCAAGCAAAGGATAATACTGTTATCTCATACCTGTGACACTTCTAATTATTATTTTGCCTTTCAGATACTAGCCAAACCAAGTACCTGTAGATATTTGTCAAGTTTCTTTTTAATCAAAGCCATGATACATGTATACAGCCATTATACATTTAAAATGTAAAAATATTAAAAGGTTAGGTTTTACATCTTTATTTTCTTGGGTGTTAATTTTATATTATGTTGAATATGCATTGATTCCAACCAAAATGATTCTCACCTTGTCAAGAGATATTGGGCTCCTTTTTTTCTTGTCCCCCCCCCCCCCCCGCCCCTTAAGAGTGCAAGTTAGTACGAAGGTTGATTGGTTTCTCAAGTTTTTGCCACATTCAATGAATGAATGAAGTGTATTACAGAGGTGCTAGTGGAAAGTTGTCCGTCAAAAGTTGTTGGTTTGTGGTTTTATATATTGACCCAGGAGAAGCGAAAGGGGGGGGGGGGGGCAAGGGTTGTTACCAAGGTTTTATAAAACATGGTTGATGGTTATCAAGTTTAAATATTGAAAACTGTTATTTCTCACTCTGTTACAATGGAATTGCTCATACAGGCTTTAAATTCCACATGGACATGAACTTATTAGATCTTGTGTTTTTAGTCCATTTACTGGGATGTTCATAATCTTGGGTACCATTATGACATATGATCTGTGTATGCATCACCATCTCACTGAGTAAGTATGCAAAGTATTAGAATAAACCAAGTTTGGCAAACGGTTACATTTCATACTGATACGTTATCTTTATAGTACAATGTCAGATGAAAGTATCATCAAAATGTACTGTACAAATACATCAAGGATCAGTGACATAAATACAGGAACTACATGAAATAAAAGATATGGAAATTTGATACATTGCTGTTTTTGTTTTATTTCTCCATGGATACCCTTGAGTGAGAAAAACCATGGAGAGAAATTCTTTCACACTTACATTGTGTAAGTCAAGAATTGAGTTGATGGAGATAGATAATTAAAGAGGGGCAGAAAGAGAGAGAGAGAGAGAGAGAGAGAGAGAGAGATGAATAAAGTAGTATGGGGAGATGAAGTGAAATAAAAGAGATAAGTACTAAGGGACAGAGAAATAAATATATGTGTATAGAGAGAGAGAGATAGATAAAAAGATATACTGTAGAGACAGAAGAGAAATAGAGAGAGAACAATTGTAAAAAAGAAATGAAAGCAAAAGAAAAAGACAAGAAAGGAATGAAAGAACAAAGAAGAGGCTGTCCCTGAAAGGAAAATTATAGGATCTTCAAAGCAAAGAAAATATGCATTTTCCCTTGTTCTTGTTCATCTTGATTCTTTCTTTTTCTCCTCTATTAGGTACAGGATATATATAATCTTGCGATTTTCCTTGTACAGTTAACTTTGCATAAGTCAAATCAGTTGGGACCACAAAATAGTTTGACTTATGCAAAATTTGACTTGGGGGGAAAATGTAGATAGCACATGTTTTTCATAGTTTGGTTCAAAATTTTGATTCCTCTTATGGAAAATTTGACATATGCAGAGTTAACTGGTACATCTCTTCAAACCAATGAGTTGTCCTTTTCTGCTTCTAATTGTTAACACAATCACAAGGATTTTCCACAAAAAATATCAACCTAAGGCAATTTCAATAGCTTTGTGCATCACCTTTTAAAACATGTGAACCATGACGTGGAATCCAACATGATTTTCTATTGGAAATACAATGAAGTATCAAAATTTCCTTGGTTGGATTTCTTGAAAGTCTTTGAGATTCTGTTTATATCACCTTTCATTCTCCATTATCTTGCCTTCTCTTAGTCATTCTGCATTTAACACAGCCAAGTGGAGGATCCAGGGGGATAGGGTTCTCCACAGGCACCTTCAGACCAAAATCTGCCTCTTCACCCCTGTGCTCCCTCCCCCCCCCCAAAAAAAAAAAAAAAAAAAAAGAAAAAAAAGAAAAGAACACTGTATTTGCTTGTCAGAGATTTGGGACACTAAAAGTATGCCCCTCAATCAAAGAATCCTGAATTCGCCACTGCAGCCCATTATCTCTCAGGAATATCTTTCTTTCTCTCTCTCTCTCTCCCTCTTAAGTCACCAGTGACCTGGTCCTTTCCATGCACACCTCTTGTTTTACTAGCTTTGCTAGCAAATTTATCGTCTATATTATCTGCTTATTCCTATCCCCTTAAAACCCATGTACAGTATTGGTAAGTCTCTTAATGAAGTTGTAATATTTCTTGAGTTTCTAAAAAAGCTGCAAGTTATACCACTATATGAGAGATGAAAAATAATCTGAAAACTCTTATTGCATAAATAAATCAAACTTTTCTCTATCCGAAAGACAAACCTCATTTCCTTATTCTTGTTTCACTCGCCATTACTGTACATAGCCTGCTGATAACATCCCTACAGTACAATACTAGCAAAGAAATACATGTAAAGAAGGCAATCATGTAACTTTCATAAAATTTTATTACAAAAGTATAAAATAGGTCTGGGTGAAGAAATACAAGGCTAGTTTTTGACAATTTTGTCATGATTTACACATCATTAACCCCTACCATGCCGTGGGCGGCAAATCCCGCCCCAAAATGTGAGTGTTGAATATTTCGTTTAGGCTCAGAATGGCTTGAAAATACCTCCTCATGCAGAAACCTGTGCCTTCAATATAATGTTTATTGCTATGAAATATATCTTTGCTCAGTTTGCTCAAGAAAAAAACTCACTGAAAGTTAACATTTAACTCTTGAAAGTTCATTTTTGACAATTACTCAAAAGTCTGGTGGCATGGAAGGGGTTAAAACAATGTTTGCCTAGAGCACGACCAAATACAAAAATGGTATAGTCACCAAAGCTGAAAGTCAATATAAACTGGGTGATTTCTCATGAAGGCTTAAGGATTTCAGAGACCATAACTTTGTAGAAGTAGAAATAACATGATGTGGTATTAAAACTGAAGATGAAGAACGATGTCATCTGAGAGAAAGACTACTTGGTGCCTCCTTCTTGCCCGGTTTCCTGGTGTTTTGTTCTTCCTGCAGAATTCAAAGTTATGAAAAAAACAAAAAGACCCCAACATCAGGACAGTTTATGAACTCAAAACTGGTTTTACACTATATCATCATGATAAGATGCAGAGTAGATGTATATAAATATATAATTGGTACTTTTTTAGCTAAACTGACTAGGCTATGGTGAATCCATGAATTTATATCTTACAATGCATCGATTGACAAATTTCTGTTTTTAGGGGCTCTTCCACTGTATCTGAGTTTAATATGGATCAAGAAAATAATCTTACCTTTTTACTCTTTTTACCCTCTGGTTTAGTGCTGGATGATTCTTGAAATTTCTTGAGATCTGCACTGAACAAGACCTAGAGGAAATATAAGAAGAAAATAAATGAAAAGGAATATTCCAATACAAGTAAATTCTTATTAATACTGAAACTTCTGTCTGGCATTGTAGCTATTACGTATAAAACATCTCTCGTCACTGCTTCTGTAATTGTGTGGGTTTACTTACAGTAATAATAATAATAATAATAATAATAATGGTGGCTTCTTGTATTGCGCTCAGGTCCGTCACGCTGTGATGCTTATGGCGCTCCAACATTAAAGACAAATTAGCATTTTAAAAAATGTGATTATTTAAATGTTTTTTTCTCAGTGAAATTAAACTTGATCCTTTATGACCTAAACTGCCATACTATTGCTCCATAAACTACCCAGAACAAAAAAAAAAACAACAAAAAAACAACAAAAAAATCCACACAATTTTATCCTTCATGTACTATAACAGATATCAGAAATTTTTTCTGGCATTCTTAGAGACTTCCACCTTCCTGTCAAACTCACCGAGTGTGCCCAGCCAGCATATTCACCAAATAGCTCTCTGAAGAAATCTCCAATCTGACGATAGGTGCGATCTGTCAGGGTCTTGGTCTTCTGCAGTGTGTGTATGTAGTCTCTGGATGCTATCTGCCAGACATGGGTGTCTACTGGTATGGCTCCTCTCTTGTCTAAGGACATCAAACAAACGCAATCTGCAACCTGGACAGTGAGGAGCGATGAAGTTGATGTTGATCTTCATTTAACCTGATTGCTATATTTTTGTACATGTGGGTAAGCAACAAGGAAACCTATGGCTTTCAGTCCTATTTGAAAGACTATGTACATGTGCATTAGATGAATAACTGTAACTAATATGTACAGGTGCACCAATCTTGGTTTCAAATGAAGGATCTCCCCATACCAACATCACTGCTCTAACTACTAAGCCATTTTAGTGATTAAAAAATATGATATAATATGAAAACTTGGCTTATTTCAATCAAGATTATCTGCTATATTAAGTCATGAAATAGTAGACAGGAACATTTTAATGTCCATACAATAAAATTCAAGAAATTAACATTGAATGCTAAAAAATCACAGATGTCAATCCCAGACAAATGCATTTGATAGAAACATAGTGGGATAAATAGCAAAGTACTGTAACAGTAGAAATTTTCACGCGATCAATTTTTCGCGCTCGGCCCAGTAAGGTGAATTTCACGTGTTTTTAATTTTGGTGACGCATTAGGCTCATGGGCAAAAGAATATACAAATAAAAATATTTGTGTTTTTATTTTCGTGCAAATTTCATGCCACGTGAAATGCGCGAAAATTTCCACACCGCAAAATATTCCACGTTTACAACATTCACAGAACTTAGATGTTCTCTGTAGGTTTCCATGGTGAGTGAGTATTCACAATTGAAGGTTTTCGGTAACACCATGTGGGAGCCTCTGTGAAATAAATGGACAGGAATCTGCAGCACAAATCAATTGCAAATTTAAAGCTGAAATAAGGTAAGTTATAAAAAAAATATAGGCTACAGAACTGTAGAATGACCAGGGGGTGTTTCATAAAGCTGTTCGTAAAGTTACACATGAATTTACGAATGACTTAAATATGACAAGCCAATGGGATGCTCAATCATTTTTAACTGCATTTACAAAAGTTGAACTGTGTAGATGTAGATTAACATTTTTATTATAACAAACATTTTTAAAGCAAAGCATATTTTTTGCCATAATTTAATTAAGGTTATTGGAAATAAAGTCACACTTTGTTAAAACATCTTTGGGCATCCTGTCTGGCATTTCATATTCAAGTCGTTTGTAAAGTCAAGCGTAACTTTATGAACAGCTTTATGAAACACCCCCAGGACTTGTGACCGATCATCTAAAACCTACCATACCTTGTCCAATACTCCTGCTCTTTCAGTATACGTTATTTTGATCAAGTTGTCATATTTTTGTACACAACCAAACCAATTAAACATAACAAAATGGTAATTCTTATTTCAAACTACTTTGTCAATGACTACAAATAGATGCTCTAGAAGTACAGCTTCACTACCACAACTCAATATTTCCTTCCGAGAGAAAACATGAGCCTCACCTTTGCCCCAACACCAGGAAGCTTCATCAATTCTGAATGAGCTTGTAGATAGGGTTGGTCCCTGAGACCCCTCAACCAGTCTTCACCTCCCAGGTCTCTCGTCACCATCTGAGCCGACTGACTGATGAACTTTGCCCTGTATCCAAATCCCATCTTCCTTAGTGTTTCCTCTACGCCTTTGCCACTCAAAGCTGCCAGGGAAGGGAAAGAGTGCCATGAAACACCATCTAATACTGCCACCTGGAGTGTGATAAGGCAAAGTCTCTGTAAGGACTTCAAAGAGATGTGTTGGGAATTTCTGGACTGTACTTCACAATAAATGGACAGGAATCTGCAGCACAAATCAATTGCAAATTTAAAGCTGAAATAAGGTAAGTTATAAAAAAAATATAGGCTAAGCGAGTGATTTAACTTAGGTTAAAACATTTTTTTTTAACGTGTCCTGGAAACTTTATAAATTATTTCAAATTTTCAATACATGAAATACTATACATCATTATTTGTATGTAGGGTTTTCAGGAGACGAGAAAAATTGGCGTATCTCATTGTTTGTGCAAAAGTATGCGGATGACCGTGCAATTTTAAAGCAATATCTCATGGTTTGTGTAAAAGTACCCGGATGAGCATGCAATATATCTCCATATCTCATGGTTTGGGGGTGCACGTGACGCGTAAAAAAGTGAATACGCGTTTAAATACGCAAAGGAGACAATGGGTGTATGCGCGCAGCCCTTGCAAGAAGCTTGGGTAAGGACAAAGTAATGTTTTTATACTAGTGTTCTATGTTGAAGTCAATACAAAAACATAAGGGCATGTAATGGTGAAAATTGAGGAACTAGATTTCATACAGTTAATAATAATAATATTAAATGGATTTTCTTTCTTGGGACACAAGGGTATATCGCACTCGCTTTGAAAATATTTCACTCGTCTCGCCGACTCGTTAATATACTCATCAGCTCGTGCGATATACCCTTGTATCCCACTCAAGGCCATTCAATATTGTACAAATATATTTTGTATGTGAAATATTAAACGTTTTAGCAAGAATGATGAGATGGAGATCTACAGAAAGAGACAGAGATAGAGAGACAGAAAGCTGAAAAATTGTTACTTATAAATGAATAAAGGCAAGAGCGAGTCATTGTTACTTACACTGTACGTTAAAAGTTAAAACATTTTTTCTTTAAAGTGTCCTGGAAACTTATTTCAATACATGAAATACCATGTAATATTTTTGGTATGTGAAGTATTAAAAGTTTTGGTAAGGATAAAGAGACACAGAGAAAGAGAGAGACAAAGAGAAAGAGAGACAGAGAGAGAGAGAAGAGATAAAGAGAGAGAGAGAGAGAGAGAGAGAGAGAGAGAGAGGGAGAGAGAGTGTAGATGTCTTCACCTCATCCCCATATTGCTGGCATAGCTTCTCCACCATTCCAGTTATCCTTGCAATGTTGTTATTTGATGAACAGATGAACGATATGAGGTTCTCTACTGGATCCTGTCTCAGGATACGAACTCCAGGAAAACTCTTGGACACCTGGAAAAAGTTCTTGTCTGCTTTCTGCCACTGTGTGTAGAGCTCTCCCAGGTTTATGTCAAGCTGGAAGTAATTCCGCAAGATGGAGATGGAGGACTCTTCATCATCCTCTACCCCTTTGATACCATTACACTCATCTCCTCTGCCATTCCTATTAATTTTTTGCTTTTTCTTGCTGCCGGCATCTTGATTCTGAGCCCCTCGCTTTTTCCTGTGGGTCTGGACCCTCAGCTCATCACCACTCTGATCACATTTCCCCCCCTCTTTATGTGCAGTTTGATTGTGAATTTGGTACAAGATGTGGGTATCAGTCTGCTTGAGGGTCCAGATGCTGCCTGCCAAAACACTCCTCCATATTCCTGGTTCAACCTCCTTCCATCTAGTAACATAAAAGAAATAAAAAATCATGATCACATACAGATACATGTCATTTCCATGCTTTTAAAGGAGCATTGACCTCTTCAGTGCTACAAACTTTACAATCACAAATCAAACATAGACTTGGGTCTAAATCTATATCTAAAAGCTAAATGGACTTTTGAAAATGAATTTTTTGCTCTGAAAGGGAAGGTGACCCTAGGCCTAGCCTAGCCAAGCTCACCTTTTTTGCCTATAGGCACAGTGCTCAAGACAGCAGACCAGAGAATGCACTCGACTAGGATGGCTAAGTACGGGAGGCTTCCATCTGTCTTGGAGGAGAGCCTCAAAAGTCAAAATTTTTTATAAAACTTCTCCAAACAGATTTTTCTGTCCAGAGTTTAAGTGCAGCCACCATTGTAAAATTTGGACTATCACTAAAAGTAAAGGAGTATCACTATCAGTATCAGCATGATCAGTGGATTGTGAATGACCAAAATTAAAAGCTGAACTCAGTTAACATTTAGAACCGACCGAAAATGTTATCTTATTTTTATCTAGCATTAACAACAAATAATTAGGAAGTAGCTGCAGCTGACATTTGATTCTTCCATCTAAATAATTTAACTAGAACTATTACGTAGACCTAGACAACTGTCCGAGATACCGGCGTAGGATTAGCCACAAGTACAACAGGTTGCCTCGGCGAAGCGTCGGCCCGGCACTCTGTCAAGTTACGCTGATGCAAACACGTTTAGTCGCGTTTAGTCGTTAGCCGAGAGAGATCACTATTTATCAATTATCACCATGATATATGCCATTCATCTCACCTAAAGCTTTGTCCACAGGCAAGAGTAATGTCCAAACGCAATTCTGATATGTGACAAGGTATAGTTCTCCACTGTTTTGACATCATTTGTATGTATTAATAAGCCCTTTCTCTCGAAAATTGTCTCATATCAGCATGCAGCCTACATATGTAGTGTCGCTAGAGGTCGTGAGGATATGCGATTGCATCTTTGGATTGCATATTGGTGAAGATGTGACGTGGGGCCTGGGGAGCGTTTCATCAATCATTTTGTCAGTGATTTTTACCGACAAATTTGCTCTCAGCCAATCAGATGCAAGAATTTCAGTAGCTTATAACAATTGTCGGTAAAAATCACTGACAAAACACTTGATGAAACGCTCCCCTGGGCTATGGGCCTGGGGATACCTACCAATATGGGCAAAGCTATAGAGGCAGTGGCAGTGGGTCCAGACCCCCCCCCCCCTCACACTTATGTGAGGTTATTGGAGATAACCTCGCACTCTGTACCTTCTTACCGTGAGCAATTGCCTCCCATAGCAAGTGTGTGATATCTTGCACATATGTGTGCGGCAGAGGAGCAAGATCACCGACAAAAAACAGCCTGAAAATTTCACTTCATCAAGATGTTCAAGATCCTATCAAAGGATCTGGCATGAAATTAGATATTCTATCATTCTAAAATGTAGAAGGAAGTATTTTCTCAAAATTTTGCCTATTATATTGGTGTTTTTACCTCTTCAACTTTGAGGTATTGACAGGCCGAAATTGACACAGCTCCATAGTGATGGTCCCGTGAGTGCTCCCCCCCCCCATAAGTGCCCTTTACCCTTCTGACAAGTGCTCTTTTTCTCCTTCTGATAAGTGCCGGTTTTCAAATCTGATAATTGTCTCCTTATCACACTGATAAGTGCCCTTTTCTCTATCTGAGAAGTGCAATTTTACTTCGGATAGGTTCTCCCTTTTTCCTTCTTATAAGTCCCCCTTTCCCCTTCTGATAGATGCCCCCTTTTCAAATCTAATAATTGCCCCATTTTCTCTCTTACAATATGCCCTTTTCTCCTTTGATAAGGGCATTTTTGCTTGTGATATAGGTGCCCCCTTTCCCTTATAATAAGTGCCCATGTTCCCCCTCTAATAAATGCACCTTTTCAAATCTGATAAGTGTCCTCTCTTTACCTCTGATAAGTGCCCTTTGCTCTTCTGATAAGTGCCCCTTTTTACCTATATTTCCCACTGTTTCTTATACAAAAAGAGCTATTAGCTTCAAAGAGTCGACGTGGCTTTATGTAGTAACAGGAACCAGGTATAACATATCACTATAATTACTACATGTAGGGCAGTGGAGCTGGAGACAAGAGGCGGACACAATGCCCATTCCCTCCCTCCCCCAAGCAAATGATTTTTCCTTCTGCTCGCTCCAAAGTGCCCATAATTTTCACCAAGTAAAGGCAATATTTTCTGAAAATTCCCCCAAACTCGCTCGCTCTTATATATAAAAAAATCAAGCACATCGCATTAAGTATATGTTGATATTTAAGTATAGGCCTAATCATAAAGATCATTCGACATTCCCCTCAAATTAAGTTTTCATTTTTCAATATATCGCTATTAATGATGCACATCCCAAGGACTTCAGCATTAAAACATGTTAAAATGTATTTTGCCCGCTCGCTTTGCTGGCTCGAAAATGAATCATCAGACCATCACACACAACTGCTAATTGCGGAAGCTGAGGCAGTGTCCATGCAGAACCGCAATAAAAATGAAGAAGATGATGCTTGATAATGTATCATTTGGACTGTAGGGTAATACCAATGTCACAAAATGATTTCCATTTTTCGCTTTATGTTCACCCCTTGTAGGTGCCCCTTTAAAAAAGTGCCCTTTTTGCTGGTGCCCCACTTTCAAAAATGATCCACCGCCCCTGCTTGCCCCCCATCCAAAAAACGGATCGACGCCCCTGGGCGCCGGAAGGGGAAGGGGCAGATATTCAAGTGGGCGCGGGGTGCAAAATCGGCTTTTCCCCCACAGGGCCCCCTCTCAAGAACAAAAAAACAAACAAACAAAAAAATCAACCAAAAAAAAAACAAACAACATGCACACATACACACAAAAAGAAAAAAAAAAGAAAATTACATGTAGGCCGAATGATTTCGCATTACGACGATGTAAAATAAGCTTGTTATTGCTCTGAGATTTCAGCATTAAATTTTTTTTTCACTCGCTTAGGCGTCCCCTCGTATATTAATAGATGCAATGTTCTCGCCAAGACGGCGCTGTTCATTGCCGATCTATTTGTTCCTATTAGGATTTTAACAAATTTTACTGGTAAGGCTTATGGTAGGAAAGTTTTCAAGTTCTTTAGCCTCATTTATCAAATATTTCAGCCCCTATATATTTCAGAATTATAAAGAATGATCGGTTTTATACAGGTATCGAAACATTCGGTCTTTCGCGGGAAGATGTTTCGTAGGCTGAACACGGCCTTTTTGGCCTTATTGATTAGATGTTTAATTGCGTGTGTTTAATTGGGGAGGGGGGGGGGGGCACTTGTTTTTCCGAAGGTTCATAATTCCGAGACACAGATTTCCCATGGCAGGGGGTCCATAATTTCGAAAATGAAATAGGGTTCGTAATTCCGAAAATGAAAAAGGGTTCCAAGGTCCATAATTCCGAAAATGCAATAGAGCCCTCCATAACTTTTCGAAATTACGAACCTTCGGATATATGAACCCTTTTTCATTTTCGGAATTATGAACCCTATTTCATTTTCGGAATTACGAACCGTCGGAATAACGAACCTTCGGAAATAAGAACCTTCGGAAAAACGAATTCGGAATTATACGAACCGTCAGAAAACGACATGTAACCGTTTAATGTGCCCGATGCATGTTTGAAGATTATTCCTAAATATTTGTTTTCGTTATAGTTATTTCTATTTTGGTTTTATCAAATAAAAATGAATTTCTCTTCATAATTCTTTCCGCCTTATTGAAAATTATTATCCCACTTTTCACAATATTCGTTTAAGTGGTTCAGTGCTATTTTTAAGTCAACACTCTTTTTCAGATACAATAACAAGATCATTATCATACACTTTAAGGCATGATTTTTTTTCTCCTGAACCTAATGTCACCGGATGGCAATTACGTGCTTCCATTGCTTGCTTGGGGGGGGGGGGGGCAAAATAGTTTTGTACCCCTCCCACCCCCACCCACCTAAATTTTCGCACTGTATATATTACTTATGGTCACTATATTGCTCCCTAATATATACATGCAGATAGGCGCAACGGTATCTCAAGATTGTACTGGAGTGGCGCCAAAAGTGAGGGGGCAGATTTTTTTCCTCTATCAAGGGAGGTGGTGAGGGGGGGGGGGGGTGCTCCCCTTACAAGACAATAATTTTGCATTATAACGAATAGCTTTCTTGCAAGGTTTCAACACGCAATAATCCAAATTTTCTTGCTTGCAATAATTTACCGTATTTTGCTCTCAGTTTAGTTGTACATGTATATCACATTTTGGTTTCTTTTTTAAAACGTTATAATTAAACTGTGTTGAAATTTTATATCATCAAATCACTACAGGCCCAGCTTGGTCTATATGTAGGCATATCGAAAGTCCTTGTCATTATAGTTAATGACATCTCCAAATTAATTTTAACATTATTGATTGGCAAAAGTTGGGTAATATCCTAATCAGATCGAGAGTAAAACCCTTTTCTATTATATACAGCCTATCCACGAGCGGATCCAAGTTTTTGTATAAGGGGGGGGGGGTGGGGGGTGAGGCACAATCCTCCAAATTACGAAATTAAGGGTCAATATTTCGTTGTCTAATTAATTAAGAAACGCCTATTGGACTTCAAAAAGGGTGGAGGCACAGGCCGGTTGTGCATATGTCCCCCCTAAATAGGCGCGTGTCCGATGGCTGCTGGAAGGGGGCAAATCGGCCTACTTTAACGGCCATTTTTTGTCTTTTTGTTTTAACATAAAGGCCGAATGGTGTAGAGTTTTTTGACTGGATAATCCAAAACATGCTAGTACTCGATTTACACCCCATCTTTCTCTCTCTCTTTCTATCTCTCAAGTGCACCGTCCTCTTCAGTCGATATTTATTTGGGGCTCGGGACCCACATTGCATCCGCAATTTCGTGAATATGATGTTATGTGATAGAATTACTGCCTCATTTCATGACATCATGTCTCACATTTTTTGGGTTCGCAAAATCATCAAGATTATGCTCGCATCCCCCTCTCCATATGATCTCTCTTTCTAAAATACACTGTATAAGCACCGGGCCCTGGCCCATGCGTCTTTTATTTTTTATACCGTGGCAACCTTGCCGCTCGCAACCATGCAAAATTGCCGCACCTCCATTATCCAGGTGCCAATAAAATTCGATTGATATTTTGCAACCTCCCTCCCTCCCTGCTCCCCCCCCCCCCCCCCCATCCCTCCCCAATTTCCTACCTTTGCTCGAAGCTCAGAATGTATAAGCGTTATTTTTATATGCATGAACGGCTAAACCTGTGGCTCGCATGCAGAAGCGAATTTTTTAATGGGGCAATTTCTTTGTTGACGAGACAGATTGCGTGCTCAAAATTGTACGTAGCCACGCTGTATCCATTATAGAAACACTTGTACAGCTCGCCTAGCATAGGTCTAGTCGACTAGTATAGTGTATGCGCTATTATGCACGTTTATGGTCGATGATCTGGCAGTGCTGAGCTAACTAGCTATGCACTGCGCTATAGTATAGCTTCCGATCCGAGAAACTGAGAAAGATATGCTCTATGATGTCATCATCAGCATCGCTATCACTTTAATCCTGAGTTGCTATGCGGAGATCGAGAGCAATTTACTGATAACTACGTAAAAACTCCGTCATTCAGTTACAAATAGAATCAAGATCAAAACCCAAACTAAGTAAAGGATAAAGCTGGGCTGCTGACGCCTTTCACTAGTATTTAGACAAGTGTGCTGAATGCTGACTGCTACTGTCCACTGAGGCTGAGCCTGAGGAGTGAGGTTGAGCTAAGGGTGAGAGAGCTGAGCCGCCGAGTCGAGTACTATCCTCCCGTTAAGTTCGGGCGCGTGAAGTCCAGCAGATCAGGAACAACGCTGCTGCACTCCACTGCACGGGTTGGTATATCACTCAATCTCAGTCTTATCCCAAAGAATCTGAAGTTTCATAGGTCGTCTTTTGATAATTTTCCCTCTGAATTATCTCCCTGGCTTTGGCTTTGGCTTTGCAGAATTGGTCCCATTTGATTGTCAGCACTAACTTAGTCATCTATCTAACAATTAACATGTCTAGATCTACTCTAATTTAAGAGTCTAACTTGAGCTTGTCACTCTAACATTTATGGTGGTGCCGGGTGGATCCAGTGTCCGAACACTTTTCAGAAAATCAACGATAGCAAATAAAATATCAAACGAATATCTGTCAAACTTACATAATTAATGCTCAAAATCCTACAGAAAAAGAAGTTGATGGAATTTTAAAAAGACAACGTAGATTTAATGTGATATTCACTTCCGAGTGAACCCCTTCCCAATGACGCAGCGTTTTGGTACCTTGAAAAAGGTACTGTATTTCCGAACGTGTGAAACCTATGGGAAAAAGACACAACATTTGTTTCAATAGTGTGGTTTTCATACGCGTAGTCCCACGAGTATGAAAACCCATTTTAGGCGCTTAACTGTACACGTTCGGTAATACAATCTGTTCGGAAATACAATCCTTGACTATACTTGATAAGACAGAAATAACCGTCTATTTATGTTATCAGGCTCTGCTCATCATCAATCATCTGCCCATCTTCAACTAGCATCTGGTCCCGGAACTCACACTCTCTATGGCGACCGTGCCTTTTCTGTACGTTAGTACTAGTAGTAGACCGAAAATTCTGTCTCTCGTTCATTAGCCTCTTATATTTTGACAGGGTCGGCCATTCACTTAGAGACAGAAATGCTCCTATCACTCTGCTGTGCAAACTTTCTGAGAGCCAACCAACAGTCGGCATGTAGTCATAAAAAGGCTTGTAGACCCCTTTTTTATAATTTTTTTTACAAATTGAATAGATTAGGCCTAGGCTCTAAACATTCACGAATCTGTTCACTTTATACCAATTTGACTGTTTTATTCCTTGTAATGCTCCTTTTTCAGGTAATTCAAGGTCCAAGTTATTCTCTGTTTGAAAATCTTGCAGCCGTATTCAGACGGTTTCCACTGCGCAGGAATGAAGATAACATCGCACCCATTCTAGTCTATGTACAAGGGAAAATTATTATGAAGGAAAAAATGTGATGAATTCATTACGAACTCGCACACATTGATTTTTTTCCTTCATAATAATTTTCCCTTGTATGTAGACTAGAACGGGTGCGATGTTATCTTCATTCCTGCGCAGTGGAAACCATTTGAATACGGCTGCAAGATTTTCAAACGGAGAATAACTTTTACCCAGAATTACCTGAAAAAGGAGCATTACAAGAAATAAAACAGTCAAATTGGTAAGTGAACAGATTCGTGAATGTTTAGAGCCTAGGCCTAATCTATTCAATTTGTAAAAAAAATTATAAAAAGGGGTCTACAAGCCTTTTTACGACTACATGCCGACTGTTGGTCGGCTCTCAGAAAGTTTGCACAGCAGAGTGATAGGAGCGTTTCTGTCTCTAAGTGAATGGCCGACCCTGTCAAAATATAAGAGGCTAATGAACGAGAGACAGAATTTTCGGTCTATACTAGTAGAGGCGCATGGCCGATATCGGACACACCATGTAATACTATAGTGGTCATATTGACCACTACGCGGGACGAATGCAAAAATACTAGTCATTTTCTAATGCATGTACTGAAGGTATGGGGGGAAAAATAAGATAAATATTTCAAATACTTCCTTTCAAATTCAGCTCTTTAAAATCTCACTCCTACCATAAATGGCTGATAGAAAGAACTTCTGATATTTCCAGCAAAATCCAAAGTCAAAATCATGTCCAAAACCTAAGAAATCCCCGCCAATTCGGTATCGCGTGCACATCGATCTCTACGATCGCGCACACAGAAAATCATGACTTTTACGTGTCCGCGATAGGGACCGAATTTTTTAAGACCAAATTTTTTGGGGGGAGATGTCAGCGCTCGCGGCGATCTGGAAATGTACACAATTTGACTTGCGATACCCCGTTTCGCAAGAAGTGACAGTAAATTACGGATTTCATTTTTAGAACTATCTTTTCCAACGTCGGTGAGTTGAATTTATTGTATTTCATGGATATGTTGGTGTCAGTTTTTGTAAATTAAATGCCGATTTTGAGTGAATGTTGGTGACTTTTGTGCAGTGGTTTTTTGAAAGTGTTGAGGTGTATGACTGGCTGCCTAGAGTCTACACACGAATTATAGTAAAGTCGCTATGAGTGATATCGGAGACTCTCTCCCATTTGGGAGACTGTCTCTCATAATGGAGACTTAGCTTTAATTACAAAACTATGAAATAAACAACAACAACAAGGCAGTTTATCCCAGCCAAATTTTTGCCTGACTGTGGTCAGAAACCCATTGGTTTTGTGTGTGGGTCATAACGAAATATGTTATGAAAACAAAAGTAGATGGTAAATCTTTGAAGTAGACCGTCAAAAGGGGTAATTTTTCATGAGGAATCTGCTTATCACATTTTCATTTTGCGCTGAGGTAATCCCTTCGTTGCAAATGTAAACAAAGAAAATCGATCTCCCAAATGGTAGACTGTCTCCCACAATTGGCTAGTGGCTACCAAAAATATTTAAGAAAGTCTCTGATAACAATCTCCCAAATGGGAGATAGTCTCCAATATTGGCCATGTGCCTCTCACTCACACTTATGCGAGGTTATTGGAGTTGTGTGCCTCTAGGCTCTACAGTACATGTACGTGCACCTAAACTCTGGAACAATCTTCCCATCTCTGTCCGTGATTCCCCAACTCTTGACTCTTATAAATGCAGATTAAAAACCCACCCATTGAAAACAAAGTAATTCCCCATAGACCCCTAGGCCCTACTCATAGCAAATTCATAACATATTGTATTATCAGCTTGTAATTCATTCTTAATTCAAGATTCATAATTCTTTGCAGTTTTGTGTTATTCATTGTATTTTTCAGTGTGTTATTGTTTCAGTTTTTGTCTAAGTTACTGTTTAAATTAAGCATAATGTTGTTCATTTCATGTTTTGTAAGCACTTAGAAGCTATACGTATATCAGCGCTATATAAATGTTAACTACGGTATAATTATTATTATTTCTTAAAATCGACATTGGTCAACCTTCCCCATAGACGGTACGACCATCGTACGGAACCATCACTACATGTATGTGGGGCTGTGTCAATTTTGGCCGTTGTCATGACCTCTAAGTTGAAGAGGTAAAAACACTAATATAATCAGCAAAATTTTGAGAAATACTACCTTCTACATTTTAGGATGATAAAATATCTAATTTCTTCAATAGGATCTTTATCATCTTGATCAAGTGAAATTTTCAGGCTGTTTTTGGCTGGCGATCTTGCTCCTTTCCAGCGCACATATATGCAAAATATCACACACTTGCTACAAGAGGCAATTCATTGTGATATGAAGGTACAAAGTGTGAGATTATCTACAATAACCTCGCATATGTGTGAGTGGGCACAAGGGGTCCATTTCTCTGCATAGTATGCAGGCGGATTGCACGTTTTGTCTCTGTTTTTTTTAGAATATTTAAACTGCAAATACATGTAGACCTCAACTCATGATTCAAAAATCCACAATTCACTGAAAATACATAGATCTAGACCTATATCTAATTTATAATTTACCTATGAGGTCTTACAAATTCAAAATTTCTTCTAACTTTCAGCTAGTGATCCGTCCCTTTTCGTGAAGCTGCTGCGCTGCGATGATACATACAAATTACCGTATATTCTAGTGATAGACTGCCATGTCCTTTGTCAACTAAGATGCTCTCCCCAAAACAGGAAATTTTGTCAAACTCATTTCTTTTTGTGCACTGCTACTCACTATAGAATTTAATTTGTAGATGATTATCTTTTTCCAGATTTTTTTATTGTAAACATTCTTTATGATAACTGAGAAGATGATAAAATATCGCCATTTTTTTTCTGTACATGTATGTTGACAGACAGTTTGAATGACTGTTTGAGCCTTGCAATGTCGATCGCACTACGATCACAATCGATCGGCGATACACCGACTGTACTATTACTGGTACTCTTTTCTAAAGCCCCCCCCCCCCCCCCCTACTGTGGTATGAGATCATTCAGTCTCTATGTACGGAGATTAGTGGAGCTGGACATAGTCTCATTGGAAGTGGAACTACCGACGATACAGAGAGACTGAAGCTTTTGGTCTAGTCAACGTTAGACCTAATATTAGGTGTCTGAAAAATTTATGTAGATCCCTAACGTTACATGCCCTAGGCTAGATCTAAGTATTCTATGCAGTCGTAGATGGAAATACAAAACTTTCTGAGGAAAAAATTTCCAAATTACCAGAGCGGCAAAATAACAGGAAAACAAAAGTTAATAGTCAGAGCATGCCTAAAGTCTTAATGATACAACATTTTCTAATTGTCAGTATTTTGCATATGACATGTAAACTGTGTCCATCGTAGATTCCAGAAACACTGATCTTGTCATGCTGGAAACAAAAGCAGAAACTTTTTTTCTCTTGACCTTTAGGAATGCTGACAAAGTAAGGTGCTTCATCATTATCCCAAGACAGTTTGAGCTTTAGATTACATGTATACTGATCAGCTCTTCCAGAACAATTATCCCAAAATTGAAGTTGGACATCTCCTTCAGCCTTAGATGTGAGATCATTATATGTAAAACCTTGTACATGTATGGAGCATGTGCGCATTGCATGTTGTGCATTGCAGGAGACATGTGTTTTACAGTGTCTACAATCAAAAAGTTACAAATTATAAATGTTCTAGACAAGCCTTGGTACAATACCGCAGTAAACTCACCCTGGTTTGTGCTGGAATTGAGAAATAAGTGTTTTCACGGTGAATTAAACCATTTGGCTAATCATCAGCCTGCTATTTAGCCAAATAGCACACAATTTCACGAACTGTATGTAAACCAAGACGACTTGGGATAAAAGCACCAGCTACAAAAATGTATTGTATACATTAGTTTCCCAAGCAGAGCATTGAAATATATACATGTAATGTACATGTACATGTAGTATGCATCTTTTCATTTTCACTGTGAGTTACATGGTGTAAAAGGACTAATTTCTGTGTATCTGAATTATTGGGCTATTTTGAAATCTAAAAAATTTGTTAAGACTATACAATATGTACATGTACATGGAGCTAGCACAGGAACATGAAACTTGTATTCAGAAATGTCAAATAAAGAAACATTGTATAAAAAACTAGGTTGGGGAGGTCAACTGACACCATACTGTACATATATGTGTAGTATCAGGTTACATCATGGGTTACATCACAATCACATGATAAGCCCCACCCTTTTATATACAGTTTTTGTACGATACAACATTTAGACAACAAGCAGATAATGATTCTTGATCAAGTTTTGTTCAAAATGATGCTCAAACATGCGTTTTTCTATATGATGTTCAGACTAGAAAAAAATAATTACTTACTTGTATAGCTGTACAGCTTTCAAACAGCCATACAATGAATTTTGGTAGTCTGAACACTTGGTCAGGCTAATGAAAACGCACCTATTTAGACATCTGTTCCCCAAGGGTTTAGCAAGAAGCTCTACATGTATTTATTGAGAGGCGGCCCATGTAAAGATGCTTCCTCTAGGATTTGTCTGAAGGAAGTAGGAATTGTGAGGAGAATTTCCTCTGAGATTGGTGACCTAGATCTAAACAGTTCTGTAATGATAGAATATAAGGCAATTATGATCTATATATGTACAAACCTTTCATAAGTCCCACAGGCACTACATGTGGTTAAGACAGGAAAATTCAAAAATATTTTTAAATACCTTATTTTGTACTTCTAACTTTTACATAAGTCCTTCTTTTTCAGTTGATCTGTATAAGAGAGAACAACTGAAAAGAATGAGGGAGAGAGAGAGAGAGAGATGGAACTGAAAAGAAGGAGAGAGAGATTTTGATTTTTCCTGTCTCAACTACATGTACATATACACATGTAAGGCCTTTACCATCACTGGAAAGTGTGACTGTAGTGTTGGGCTGCTGTTTTAGGGTCGTGAACCTGTTGAAAACTATTTGATTTTGGCATAATACACATTCTCCGCAGACTCCAGCCCGAGGCATCTCAGGCTTGGTATTCTACAGGAATATGACTATTGGTATAGGAAAAAAAATCTGAACTTGTGTGTCGCTATGTTGTCACACATTCCATGAAACATTGATATTTTAAGGAAATGTGTGATTTTATACTTCCTGATCCGTTGTGTAGAAAGATCATATTTCTGCAATGCAAAGTAAGAGTCTACATTTGGAGAGTACATGCCCTACATGTACAGTGTACATGTATGTCCAGTGAGAAAAATACACTCTTGAGCAATGAGAGATTCAGCTACATGTTGTATGGAAAGCACTTAAAGACTTCTGGAAATCCCCAAACAAAGTTGTGCCCCCCCCCCCCCCCAAAAAAAAAAAAAAAAAAAGAAAAAGAAAAAAAAAGGAAAGAAAGAAACCCCAAACAAAAGAGCTCTTGAAAGAACAGAATGAATTAAAAATCTGGCTGTATACATGTATGTATCTGTTATGCGTTTATTTTGATTAGCAATTTGTGCAGCTAACCTACATGTGTACATTGTACAGTGCCTACATGTAGGCCTACTTTTGTTACCTACATGTAGGCCTGCATATTGTGCCTGTACTTTAATATTTTTCAAGTGTCTTCAAATACTAAGTGTCAGAGACATTTCCATGCCTCCGCCCACTGAAGGTGGTGCTGGAGGCATTATGTTTTCGGGTTGTCTGTCTGTCTGTCCGTCCGTCTGTCCGTCCGTCTGTCCGTCCGTCTGAAGTTTTTGAAATTGCAGGTGTTAGCCTTGTTAACATGATATCCCAAGAACCATTTGAGCTATGAACTTCAAACTTGGTGCTAGTATATATCACTATAGGAAGACGATCTGATGAGATTTTGGGGTACGTAGGTCAAAGGTCAAAGGTCATGGAGGTCATTTACCATGAAATTTCAGGTTTTTGCCTTGTTAACACTCTATTAGCTCAATTTGAGCCATTAACTTCAAACTTGGAACTAGTATGCATCACCATAGTGAGAACTGTGAGATGAACTAATTAGATTTTTGTTCACATCTAGGTCAAAGGTGACATGTCATAGAGGTCATTATATGTGAAATTAATGTTTTTTATGTTCAATGTTAATTTTTGTTATCACCATACCTCAACTATTTTGTGTTCATGTCTAGGAGTAGGAGGAGATATAGTGATCAGACTTTGGGGTTATAAGGTGTAAGGTCACATTTTTAAAGACTAGAGGTCAATTAACATGTAATTGTAGGCTTTTTATTCTGGTTATCACAATATTTCAAGACAGTTTAAGCCGTCAACTGAATTTAGAAGGCATATATAGAGACGCAGTCGCATTCATCTTGGTTTTTTTCTAATTTTTTTTCTTCTGTAGGCTAATGGAAGAAAATATTTGTAGGCCTACATGTGTACACTTTGAACAGCTAGTGGGTTTGTTTATAGCAAGAAATAACTTTGTAATTGGCTGCAAAAATAATTACCATTATAATATAGACAATTAATATGGTAATATATTGAACATGTATAGCTTAACTATTCACCCTGTACATGTATTTGTATTCTAAGTAGTTTACTTTAAAATCAGTTGGGAAACCTCTTTTGTGTCATCTCAGCAGAGGGGACAGATGAGTTAAGATTTTAGACCAAGTACTTGCAAATTATTTTAACAAAATAGCTGTATCAGCCTGTATCAGGACTCAGGTACAAGAAGAAAGCAAATTATTGAAATATGTGAACATTAAAATAACCTCTTACATATTCATAGTGTGTACAATAAGGGATGAAAATTTCCTTGTAAGCAGTTTTGAAAATGGTTCCAAATTTGTTATAGACTAATATTTAAAAAATTCCTGTACAGCATTTGTCAGAATGATAGGCAGAGAAAAACAAAAACATAAAAACAATTAGACAGTATTTTTTATTCATTTGCATTGTAGGGTACCTGTACATATTTACGTGTACATGTATTTGACACAAGACAGTTCTGAAATTATCTAAATTTACATGCATGTCATTGTCTTGTCATTTTAAAGCAATACAGGTACAGTGTTTACACAGCCCTATCTATTGCCTCCTACACAGTGTATGAAGTAGTAGATACCTCTCACCCAAACCATTTATTAATTCCCGAGTGCCCATGCTAGTGGTTGCTATGACGATGGAAAGCATTTCATTAGCGAGTTTTAGATCGAGGATGGCATTCACCAGGGACTGTGCATATATACATGTATGTATACATGTACGTGACTGTTCTCTTTAAATTTGCATGAACACTTAATTTTTTGTTGTTGAAAATTTAAATTGTAATGCTTCGGGTATAGTTGTTCTTGTAAAGAATGTGATGAGAACAATTAGAACAAGAGAGATGATGATGTGTGAGAGAGAGAGAGAGAGAGAGAGAGAGAGAGAGAGAAGGGTGTATGAGCACTTCAATATGATTTTCTTCAAATTTTTTGTTTTTAATGCTTTGGTTATATTGTTCTTGAAAAGAACAAAGAGAGAGAGAGAGAGAGAGAAGGGGATGGGGTTGGGTGGAAAAGAAAGACAGATCAAGAGAATGGGAAGTATAGATAAGGAGGGAAAGTTAGAGATATTGACAGAGAAAAGTTAAGTGAAAAAAAACCCCAGAAAGACAGGAGGAAGATTAAATAAAAAAAGAAGATATATGGAAGTTACCAGTAAAGTTGGAGAAAAGACAACTGAAAAACACAATGGACTGGAGGAAGATAAAACAAAAAGGAAGAGGCAGAGAGAGAGAGAGAGAGAGAGAGAGAAAAGACACGAAAGTATGAGAATGATATAAGATTATTGTAATGAGAGGTTTGGATATAATGTACATGTAGGGAATGCAAACCTGTACAAGTACATGTACATAGATGTTCATAGGTCTACATGTACATTTACATACATGTACAATGCATAGTGTAGGTGTAAGTGAGAAGATTAAAATATGCTGTATAACATTATATATCAGCAGAAATAAAGAGGAATAGAATGCTATGAACAAGAAGCAGGTAATGGACTCATCCAACAACAACAAAAATGAAAATAAAAAGGACAGCAGATACAGAGGGTGAGAATTTTCATTGACAGAGAGAGAGAGAGAGGGGAAGATCTGCAATATAGAAATTGACTAGAAAGCCTGGAAAGTGGAAACCTTAATGTTAGTTAAAGTCATCAGTTGATGACATTGATGGGTGAAAACTTATTGAATTTGACTTTCTTACAACAATGGAATTGATTTGGTTGAGAGGCAAATACTCTTCCTGCCCTTCAATATCTGACAACTATGGAATGATAAAGGTGTAGAAAGTCATTTGTGGCTAGAATCAAATTATGACTGTGTGTGAGATCCTTGGACTGCGATCAACTCACTTGCATATCAGATACCTCTTTCACACTAGATATAGAAGAGGGTTAATGCCTCATTCACACCGCCATACCGACTCCACACCAATTCCAAACCGACTGATTCTTTGCTATTTGTTTTATTGTAATTTTTTTTCCAGTTTGTTGTTGGTCTGGTGTGACTACATGTGTGTATGTTATTCGTCTGGACTTGGTCCTTACCCAGAAGCTAGTATCAGGGTTTTACGACACATCCTTTGGCGACAATTGCTCTGCATCAATATCTTACACTAACCAAATTCTAAACTCCAACTCTGGACCAAACACTTCATTTATACTTTATCCTAAACCTAACCTAGAACCCAGTTACAACCTTAAACCTACATATTTGACCAAATAAAGCCTGGAGCGACTGTTGCCAGACCATATGTCAGAGCACCAAGGTATTGATCAGGACATTTTGCTCTGCTTTCACTTTAAATTTCTTAATCCTTTCGAGACAATTGACCACATAATTCTGGTTTGGCTCAATAACTTTTGATTCAGAGCTCTAAAAATATGTACCAGATGCATGAGTAGAAAGAGCAAACATTTTTGCACAAATTATGTCCATTGTTGTTGCATGACCATCTTGCGTTCTATGCAAGGGGGATGGTATTCTGAGATTTATTTGATTTTGATTTTAGTGAAATAATTTTAATTGTCATAACAAAATGTACGCTTGTGGCGCATCATTGGTTAATGCCTGCGCAAAAGTGGCTGTGTACCAATGAAATTTTGCAATTTGAAATTTGTTAAGACAATTGGTTAATGCCTGTGCAAAAGTGGCTGTGTACCAATGAAATTTTGCAATTTGAAATTTGTTAAGACAATTAAAATCTTTTCACTAAAATTAAGATATAATAAATCTCAGAATACCACCCCAGGAATTTTAAAAACAAGAATAAGCCTTAAAATCCCTAAATTGGGAACACATTGAGAAGTTCAAAAGCATTGTTTTTTTTATCAAAATTGACAATTTTTTTAACTTTTCGACAAATTTTGTAACCATGTACATGTATATATTGAATTGTAGGTTTAGTTTTTTCAGGGTTACACCATGTAATTCTTTCAAGGAATAAGGGCCCTGAAAAGGGCTGGTGAGCTCCGCTAAGAGCTCTGTGGTTCTCGACGTTTCGATCAGCATGCTCTGATCGTCATCAGGAGAATAACTAGAACACTGCCCAGTGGAGGCTATTTATTGCCTACGGAGGGATCCGATTCACAGCCTGATATATTGTTTTCAAAGATGTTACACCTTATTATAACCCTGTAGCACTAAAATAAAAATATTATTGTTGCCAATTTGAAGAACAAATTTGATCAATTTAGCCCTTAGATAATTCCTGTCCTGAAAGGGTCCACTGGGAGAGGAGGGTTGAGAACAGAGTGACTCTGCAAGGGAAGTGGATTCTCCATGGTGTGAATAGTATCTGCACTTAGTGTAAAAATACTTCTTTTTAAATCAAAGCTCCTTTTCACTTTACCAGAGCTGTTTTGAAGCTTTCAAAATCTACATATCATTTGCTCATTGATCCTGTGTTGTGTGCAAATATTGGAAACAAATGCTAATATTAAACAAATATGATGTGCTCTGGCAGTAAGGTATCATGATTTTAGATGCAGGTCAAATACATACATGCATTACTTGCTGCAGACTCACTCTGGACCTAACTCTGAATTTATGAAAGCAGTGTGAGATTTTTCAGAAAGCCATTTTTAAGGAAGCAATCAAATTATGACTCGTGAGTTCCGTGGACTGTGAACAACTGACTTGTATACATCAAATGTGTGAGATGTTTGTTTTGTTTTGTCCATTTTATTGTCATCTTGTATATTTATTGTGTACTGTATTGTATATTGTTTCAGTATTTTTTAATGTGAACTGCCTCAATGACAACTACAACATGTACAGTATTTTTACATGTTTGCATGGCAGATATCTACAATTGTTGTATACCTCTATAAAGAGCATAATAATCAACTTACAAAGTTTCCTTATCATTTTATCTTCTAGAATCTCAAAGGAGACGTGTGACTTCTCGACTTGTTTATCAGCAAACAGCAGGCCATCGATGAAGAACTGTTGAAAATTGTCATCATTAGAACTGAGTAACCATGGCTGACTATGAACAACCAAGTCGTAAGTACTTCTTTTGTTTATAATTAAATTACAAATTTATGGGAAATATGATGGGCAATTCTATTCAATTCTATTTGTTATAAAGAACTCAAAAACTCTATTCTGCTATTAATTAATGCAAACTATTCAAAGGTTTCATGTGAGTAATATTGATAGTAATGAAAATTATGAGAATGATAATCTGTATGTGGTGCCTTTCACTTTATACATGTAGTTCCTATGATAAGTTTTCTTTTTACAGGTTGGAGGGTTGCAACTTGCAAGAAAGTTAATTAGCAACTGGTGTTCTTTATATACTGCTTTTAACAAAGTTTTACTACTTACATTATTCAGGAAGAAAGATGATTTGCTAAAATATATATCAAATTTTCATAGTTGTTACATTTAGAAAGAAAAAATAATTTGGATAGTTAAATGAATTTCACTTTTGTTTTGTGCCTACAAATAATCTTTTTCTTTACTTCTATCTTGTAGAGCTTGCCCATGAGGATCCAGCTATGTATTCAGAGCTAGGCAATTTTGCTATTGAGAAGAGAATTGGAAAGGGGCAATTTAGTGAGGTCTACAGGGCAAGATGTCTTGTCAATGATAGGGTCACAGCACTCAAGAAAGTGCAGGTAAGTTAGAGTATCAATCACAAATCTCCCATTCAGAAGGACATATATTGAACAATTTGCTTCATCTTGAGCAACTTCTATTGAAGATGAAGATGTTTGCCTAAACTTCACTGTATGCAATTTGAAATAGATGTATTCACTGTAGAAAGAAAAATGATATTGTATTGTTTTTCTAACAAATTAAATAGCTTTATTTTTTTTTCAGGGGGGGGGGGGGTAGAGTGCTAATATGGGCCATAACATTGCATTAGAGTCTGCTGTGGCTGAAAGTAGACAATCATTGATTTAAACAAAAATTAGATTGTGCAGTAAAGTGAAGTAGGCATTTAAAATCTGATATATTTGGAGTCAGGAGAGAAGCAATGCAGAAATGCTCACCTTCAGATCACCCCTAATAGCAGTTACGTCAGGAACAGGAATGCAAGACACAATGCAATGCAGGCTTCACACTGGATATGAATGTGCCATTTTATAGAATGATCATAGCAAGCAACGCAATAGAGCAAAGTGAAATTCTCATTCAAATATAAAATTCAGATCATATTTATATTTCACATTCTACTTTGGAAATTGACTGATACCTTTAACCGTGCCATTTTTGTTAGCAGATGATTTCTTTATTATATATTAAATAAATCTGATATTGATATTCCTTTACACAGATATTTGAAATGATGGATGCTAAAGCAAGGAATGACTGTATAAAGGAAATTGATTTATTGAAGGTAATGTTTAAAAAACTTGTTTTTCCTGTAACAACAAGGACTGGGAACATACAGCTTAATCTTGTTTAGTATAAGATAACACCATAACTCTGACATATTTATTGATTTTACATTAAAAGTACAATTTATTACAAATACATTTGTGCCTTGATAGAGACAGATCTGTAGAAAAAGTGACTATAGTTGATAAGCTCTTAAAATGTATATTATGCAAACTACATGTATAAATTTGAATAGCAGTGTTTATTAATCTGTACGTATATGTAAATGAGTGCTTCAATCTAATGAAATGGGTACATAAATGTATGGTTTATTCAATAGTTTAATGATTTTTTGATGAGACTGAGTTCATCTACAGTAGATGTCTTGGTACAATAACTTTGTCTATAAAATTAACAAATGACCTGATTAAGTTTACTAGTTTCGGTTTCAAGTGTGAACTGCATGTAAGCAAATCACACTATATAGGGAAAGTTTTGTTTAGTTTTTTACAAGACAGTGTAAAGCATTTGATATTATGAAGGCTGTTGTACATGTATCTGAATGAGTAAGTTTATAACTCTTTCTTTCTTTCTTTCTTTCTTTTTTTTTTTTTTACTTCTCTTCATTTAGTCTTTGAACCATGATCATGTGATCAAGTATTTGGCTTCTTTCATTGAAAACAATGAGCTGAACATTGTACTAGAGTTAGCTGATGCAGGAGACTTATCAAGAATGATAAAGGTAAGATGGAATGTCTCAAAGAGTTTTGTCTGCTTAGAGCAAGAAAGAAGATACTAATCACATTTACATACAGTAGAGTTAATGCCCATCTGCCTTTTAGCAGACAGTGTCCTTGATGCAGTGAGAAACTATTAGATGCATAGAAATCATATATGGTATGTCTAGTCTCTAGAGGGTTAATGATTCTCTGTTTCATCAGTTCTGATTCAAGTATTCCATGGCATTAAACTGATGAATAGGAACCCCTAGTGAAATTTGGGAAAGTTTCATGCATGTGAAATTCTTTCATTTTGTAGTGGTTGCATCTATTCCTCCTATTTAAAAAAAATGACTTAGAAAGGTACACTTGCGATGAAGAGATTGTAAAATGCTAAAATTTGAAATGCCTCTGAAATTGTCTTGACAATGATGGCTGATCCAAATTTTTTATCAATTTCCTGTTGTCGTTTTCTTAATGAAATTAGTAGTACTATTCTGAGAAGACAAGCCTTTTATCTCTTATGAGCAAAGTCATTCCTTGATCCCTTTGTATCATCTAGGGATATGGATAGATGTCATACTTGAATGCCATAATGCATGACATCACTCTATTGCAATGGGACTTCCCCCTTATCTCGACTGTAGAAGGAAGGAATTCATTGGAACCCCAATCCCATGTGGGGCTCACTGACTGTCGCAACAGGATATTGGAATCCTTTCCTAATAAATCTGGGATGTGAAATCGGTCTGAATCAAGTCTGAAATGGCGTCCATGTTGCCCACTTTTCTTGTGAAATTAGAAGGAGGAGGTCATGAGAAGTTCATTGTGATGGGTGATGTGACTTCTCTGTAGGAAAAGAAAGAAATTACCTCCAGGTCATATGGGTGTAAAGGTTCATGCAGGGTTTAGCTTGGAAGACAGCATGCAATATGTCTCATTTGTAAATGTGATTCAATTTTGTTGTTGTTGCAGTCCTATGGTCATTTGGTTGTATGTAGTAAGTGCGGGGTCTACTACTAAATATGATTTTTGTATTCTCTTTTATTTCTGAATTTGCTTTTACTTAAATTTACTTGCACCTTTTATATACTTTCATGCCATTTCTTTCTATTCTTCTCTCCTCCTACCATTGTGTTTCTTGCTGTCTCCTACTCACATAGGCCTTCTCCTTTATCTACATCCTTTGTCATTTCCTTCTACCTCTTCATATTCTTTTTTCATTTTTTTCTTTTCTTTTATACCCTTCTGCTGACAAGCAAAAAAAAAAAAAAAAAGAAAAAGGTCCTCAGCATTTTTGGGCCCCTTCTTAACTCAAAAAATCTCTGATAAGCAACAAAAAAAAAAAAAAAAAAAAAAAAAAAAAAAAAAAAAAAGGTCCTCAGCATTTTTTGAGCCCCTTTTTGGTCCCAGGGGGAGGGGGGCCCCCAGCCCCCCCCCTGGATCCGCCACTGGATAGATTTGTGTTTTGTTTTTTCTACCATGATCTGTTTTATTTTCAATATGTTTGTTGCCCTATTGTCCTTTTTCATAGAATTTATGCATCTTCTTGTCTTTATTAGCAAGTTGCTCTTTATTTGTCTGACACTATCTTATATTTGTTGTTAGTATTTACTATAATGTTTGTCATTATCATGTTCTGTGCTATTTTAATGTGATTTCCTTTCTTTGATATAGCATTTCAAGAAGCAGAAGAGATTGATACCAGAGAGAACCATATGGAAGTACTTTGTTCAGCTTTGTAGCGCACTAGAACACATGCATCAGAAGAGAGTCATGCACAGAGGTATCACTTCAGTGTAGTTTCATTTTGCTGTTTAACAATGAAATTAGCAAGTCCATGGATAATGCAGAGGTTATGTAACAGATATAAACATATCTTTAATTGGGTAAGGACTAAGGGATCTTAGATTATTTTGACCCTTAATTATTCATTTTGAGAAGTGTAATACCAGGAAGGTAGAGTATACTATGTTTCTGATTTGGATTGCATTACACACAAAAAAAAGTTGTTGTTGTTTTTTATATTCTTCATCATCTTCTTCTTCTTCTCTTCTTCTTCTTCTTCTTTTTCTTTTTCCTCTTTCTCTTCTTCTTCTTCTTCTTCTTCTTCTTCTTCTTCTTCTTCTTCTTCTTCTTCTTCTTCTTCTTCTTCTTCTTCTTCTTCTTCTTCTTCTTCTTCTTCTTCTTCTTCTTCTTCTTCTTCTTCTTCTTCTTCTTCTTCTTCTTCTTCTTCTTCTTCTTCTTCTTCTTCTTCTTCTTCTTCTGTCTTCTTCTCCTCCTTCTTTTTCTCCTTCTTCACTATTTGTAAATTGTAGTTATCTATATTTTTATATTCAGCAATTGAAATCAAGAAATGTTTAAAGATGGATTTCAACAGAACTTAGTGAAACTGTACATGGACTATAGACGAATAGACATAGAAAACTGTATTATATCTTTCTTGTTTAGACATCAAGCCTGCTAATGTATTCATCACTGCTGATGGCAAGGTGAAGCTTGGTGACCTTGGTTTGGGGCGATTCTTCAGCTCTAAGACGACTGCTGCACATTCCCTGGTTGGCACTCCATATTACATGTCACCTGAACGCATCCATGAGACAGGATACAACTTCAAGTCAGACATCTGGTCTCTCGGATGCTTGCTATATGAGGTGAGATGCTGTTCTAAGAACACCTGTTGTACGTTGCTGTTTCCAGTTTGTAGGTTTTTACAGACATGTTCATAATGAGTATGATTTTTGTCCCCGCCGAACCCGCCGAACGAAGTTCGCGAAGGGACCATGAAACGGGCTCCGTTCGTGTGTGCGTGTGTGTGTGTGTCCGTCCGTCCGTCCGTCCGTCTGTCCGTGTGTGCTCAAATGTTCGAAAATGCTACTTCTCCGTCATTTCTTGGCCGATTTTTATTCTGATTGTTTTATCTGATAGGGCTTGGTGAGGGCTTCCAAACTTATACACAACATCGTGAAATTCATTAATTATGCAAATTCATGCAAATTTATTCAAAAGTGACGAAAAATGCTACTTCTCTATTTCACATCGGATTTTAATTCCGATTGTTTTATCTGATAGGGCTGGGTGGGGGCTTCCAAACTTCTACTCAGAATTTTGAAATTCATTAATTATGCAAATTTATGCAAATTTATTCAAAATTGACGAAAAATGCTACTTCTCCTCTATTTCACATCGGATTTTAATTCCGATTGTTTTATCTGATAGGGCTGGGTGGGGGCTTCCAAACTTCTACACAGAATTTTGAAATTCATTAATTATGCAAATTTATTTATGCAAATTTATTCAAAATTGACGAAAAATGCTACTTCTCCTCTATTTCACATCGGATTTTGATTCTGATTGTTTTATCTGATAGGGCTGGGTGGGGGCTTCCAAACTTCTACACAGAATTTTGAAATTCATTGATTATGCAAATTTATGCAAATTTATTCAAAATTGACGAAAAATGCTACTTCTCTATTTCACATCAGATTTTGATTCCGATTGTTTTATCTGATAGGGCTGGGTGGGGGCTTCCAAACTTCTACACAGAATTTTGAAATTCATTATTCATGCAAATTTATGCAAATTTATTCAAAATGGCTGAAGGTCCATAATGTTTTCATGTTTTATATTTCAGTTGTATACATGCATTGTTGGTATTCTCTTCTTTTGCATGCAGTAACATTATTATTTTATTCACTAAAGTTTTTCACTGAAGTTTTAAGGTTCAGGCTAGTTAATTTCCACAGATCTGCACTTCCGGCGGGGACATTTATTACGCATTGCGTAATTTACTCATTCACTTGTTTTTAAAGGTATGGGACAGTCATGTCACATCTCAATTCAGCATGTAATAATCATCTGCTGAAAAGCAAAAAGTTGCAAATATTAGTTGAGGCCTCTCTGGATTTACCAGATGATGTTGGGTTTTATGGATCAGTCAAATATTATCAATATATGGAACCACCAATTTCCATTTATATGTGGCAGTAGGGTCTACATTAGGATTTAATCAGAAATAATACCATGGCCTACACATTAAACTATCATCTGTCCTTTAGATAAATACATGTACCTTTGAGGCAAAATAAAGTACCTCTCGCTGTCATTTTAAATGAATTTTTACCAGAGTTTGGATAATGTACATGTAGCCTATGCTATACTTTACTGAGATGATAAAACAGGGGGGGGGGGATGATGTAGTGAGCTATTACACACTCATAATCTGACACTCCTGGACTACCCCCTTTGGGAAGCTCAGATGGTTAGATTATTACATTGAAGTTTCAAATTAAAGCTGATTTTTTTGTTGTTGTAGTAATTAATGAAGCAAGATTGATATAAGTCCTATTAAAGTGCACACTGCATTTTTCACTCATATAAACAAAATTTGAGTTTGATGTTTTCTAGATGCATGAACAGGTTGTGGCATATTGATCGTAGGATTTGCAAGCTATTCTCTCTTAATTTTTTTGTTCACCAAGCCCACCTGTTTGTTTATTTTTTTTAACAGCAGCCATGCTTTATCCATTTCTTCCCCCTTTTTTTCTCTCTCTCTCTCTCTGTCTGTGACCTTGTATGGAAATTCAAGAGGAAGTTATCCAGGTGTTTAACTTCCTCTTCCAGTACAGAATTAGAAAATTATGAAAACAAACAGCAAAATGATTGAATAGAGGTCATCAAATTTGCCAATATAGCTCCTAGATTCAGTAAAATGATTGACTTGACTATTTTAGATAACTTGGAAAATTTTCATCAGTATTATTACATTTTACTCATTTTTAAAACTTTCTGTTAGAGATTCTGGAAGTATTATTTAACATTCAGTCCGATAGGATTGTGTGTTGTGCAAATTACTTGTTTCAATTAAAATTCTTTTTTGGACATCACCGCTTTTTGAAAAAATGTGTAAAAGGATTTGTTATTTTATGTACTCGCTTATGTTTTGTAGGTGTCCTTTGTTCAATGATCTCACATATATTTGTTTTTAAATCACTACAAGACATAACAATATTTTGTTATTCCATTAGAACTCGCGTGGAATTGATCTTTAGATTATTCATTTGAAAAGCCATACGTATGCCCCATCTCTGTACTTTTTTTTCTTGTGTATGTATATGTAACTATTTGTAAAAAAAAATCTGTGAAACCACCTCTCCGTAAGTTATTTTTAACGCAACATTGTGTTATTGTAGTGCATGTTGCTGAAGGATGTGAAATGTTTCTGTAAAAGTCTATGTGGTACAGAATGAATCTTGCCTTTCTTCTTCCAGTGAATTTCTGTTATGACGCTCCAAAACTTGAAACTTGCCTATCCACTCCTCCATATCCACCTGAATGATAAGAAAGCTCTAATAGTCATGTATTTTATTTTCCTCACCCCAAACCCTTGCCTCCCTCCCCCACTCCCTGGCTTGTCTGTACATCAATCAGATGGCAGCCTTGCAGTCCCCCTTCTACGGAGACAAGATGAACCTTTACGCACTTTGCAAGAAGATCGATAAGTGTGATTACCCGCCCCTTCCCGCTGATCATTATACTGAGGAGGTAGGGTGGTTTGTTGTCAGTGGTTACCATGGTTACCGGTGGTTTTTTTGTGTAGCAACTAGTGATTACCAGTTTGTTGTGTAGCACTATATAGAGTAACAAGTGTGTTCATCTTGTTTATTAACACACAACTAATGGAGTGCATTTATTTTATCTCTCTTTCTCTCCTTACCTCTCCCTCTCCCCATGTTCTCCCATTTTTCTCCTTTGTGTTGTTACCCCACTTTTATTTCTTTCTCTGTCTATGTTTGTCTCTCCCTCTCTCTCTCTCTCTATCCTTTTCCATGTCTTTTTGTCTCTATCTTTTTCCATGTCTCTTTGTCTTGCCCCCCTTCTCTGACTGATACTCTCTTCATCACTGTCTTCATATCTATATATTTGTACCCCATCTCTTTCTCTCTCTCTCTCTCTCTCTCTCTCTTTCTCTCTCCCCTTTCCTCCCTCTCTCTCTGTGATGTGTAATCCCATTCCTGTTGCTGTCTTGTTTGCTGCACCATAATCACCTCACACCAAACCCCCCAAATTCATGTGTGTGCAATTCAAAAAATAAAATAAAAAATCATAAAAATAACCCCAAAATATCTTATCTGGCATTTGAAAACTAATCATTTTGTGGGAATAATCATACAAAAACCCTCCAAAATATATGTATCATTCGTTCTTGTAACTGGCACACATGTAACCAATATGGGGTTGTGATGTGTGTGGTGAACTGTAGATGGCAGCATTACATTCGCCATTCTATGCGGAGGGTTTGGATTTGTATTCTCTATGTCAGAAGATTGATAAATGTGAATACCCTTCACTACCAGCCCACTACTCAGATGAGGTAAGTAGAAAGAACATTTTAATTTGAACAACTTATGAAGGTTAGCTACAGTATGTAGAAGTCACAGAAGTGGATGTTACACTTTTAATACAATTATGAAGATGGACCTGGCCTAAGTCCCCGGGGAGGGGGGGGGGGGGCACTCAATATATTGGACAGACGGGTATGTGCTGCTGTGATGACCCCCTTTTTCAACGGCTGATGGCCGTTCTCAAGATACCCGAATTTCCATAAACAGCAGTATTCACCCTTCTCAGACGTTCTCAAAATACCTGGCCGGTACTCGTCTCTCTCCTTTTCCCCCGGCGCGCCCCGTTCCCTAGCTGTCGCGTATGTACGTCCATTCACAATCGCGTGTGCGTTGCATATATGCATGCACTAGATGTGAAGTGCAGGCAATAGCCGGTGTGCTGCTGGTCCATCGTTTGCATTACACACACATGCATCACAATCACATATGACATGTCACACACACAATTTTAAAGTGACTTTGCAACACAAACATTGGACCGGCTGCACAAAGGCTACTGGCAGCACTTCGCAGCATCCACTCTATAGAATCCCCATACTAAATGCCGTAGTTCCTTAGACCATGGTTTTGGGGTATAATCCACCGTTCCAAAGACCCAATGTTTTTCTCTTCTAGTCCGTTCCTTAGACCCCCGGGGGGCCTAAGTACTCCAAATTTCTTAGTTCTGCAACTACTACTTTTTCAAGAAATATTATGACGTGTCCAATGTTATGCCTTTGCTGGAGTAGCCAGAGACGCAATGTTCTTGGGCTATCAAGCTCTCTGTGCCTCTTACATATACTTTGTTACTCTCATCTATCTGTACTAATCATGCATGTACATCTATTTAACTTTTTATCATTGGTGTAATTTTATATAAGGTATGTTGTTTTTATATCAATATTTAAAAAACATTTTTTCTAACTTCATGCAGGAATGATGGATGTGAAAACTTGTACATTCCAAAAATACCATGATTTGTTCATATAGAAATTAGAAAATATATTCTATAAGAGCAAGTCCAAAGTATAACCCATAATTTAACATTACCAAGTATTATAGAATTGTATTATTGAATTGTGAACATGAATTGCAATGAAAAGTATAATTTTACTTGATATTTGGTCTGATCCAAGCTCTAGGAGGATTATCACCTAGATAATGTGATCAGATATTCTAGAATCTTAGATGTGGTTTGCAACATATCAGACAAAGTGACTTGGACTTACCCATAGAGAAGTACAAAAATTAAAGGAATGTTGTAGTGTTTAGAAGATAGACTTCATGTCTTTGCTACTGTAATACACTAACTTTGTCATCCTGATATAATGTGTAATTGTAGATGGAACAGTGTAGGGCAAGCATGCTGTGATGTACTGTGTGAACTCTAGTATGGAGTTGACACATTTAAGATAGAAATGAGCTTATAGGTTAACTACGTATATATCATTTTAAATTCTTTCTTTTACATGTTTACTTTATGTGAAATCTGCATGTGAGAATTAACACTAACGTCTATGTTTAGTTGTCGTAGTAATACAATTTATGGACATTATGTAAAGTCATTACATTTTTAGGAAGATACATGTAAGCTTGTATAAGCATGTATTTCCCTCCTTTTTTAATGCTTAGTTTATTCTGTTTGTTAACCCTTTCTGTGCCGACAGGACTGGTTTCAACACCTGTTGGTACACCTGTTGGCACAGGTTTGGTTCTGCAGTGTTTGAACAATTGTCTTACTTGAACTTTCAAGTGAAATAATTTTTGATTTGTAATGCTTGTTTTATTCAAGCCTGCCATCCGTCGACTAGCTAGAAGGGGTGGTGTCAAGAGGATCTCTGGTCTTATTTACCCCTAACTTCCAGTCTTCAGGATCACACAGAACTCGCTCATAGTCATCATCATGTCAGGCCGTGGAAAAAGAGGAAAGGGTCTCGGAAAGGGTGGTGCCAAACGAAAATAAGACCAGAGATCCTCTTGACGCCACCCCTTCTAGATAGTCGACGGATGGCAGGGTTAGGGTTAGGGTTAGGGTTAGGGTTAGGGATAATACAGTGAATCCAATGGTAATGAAGTTTACAGAAGGTCCCTGTTTCTAAACAGGAATCAAAATGTAGCCTCTGTTACTCTCATGCTGTTCAAATTCTTTGCGGAATTTTTGGAAGGGGTTAACGTAGATCTCATGTCATAATTTCTAAATATCTTCTGTATGTTATTATTTTCAGCTGCGTAACCTGGTTGCAATGTGCATTCATCCAGACCCTAACCTGAGACCAGACGTTTCCTACGTCTTGGAAGTCGCCAAGAGAATGCATATGCAGAGTGTCCAGACCAGTTAGTCTTCTTTAGTCCCACCCCTTCCTTTCCATGTCCCTATGTATGTACTAACTACAACACCCCAACCATATTGCATAGTGTGATGAGTTATGAAAGTAAGGTGCATCGAGGCACAAGTATACAGGGTTTACAGATCACATGGTTGCAACACCCACCACAGAATTCAGAGCCCACATTGCATCAAAGCAGCAAATGGGTACTGCCTTACACATCAGACACTGATATAAAAAGTCTTAACATGTTGATTATTCTGAACTCTCTCAATCTCTATGCTTAAAGAACCGGTGCCATTTGAAAGATATATATCGATAACAAAACTGTGAAATCAGTCTCCTGAAGTTTATGTGGTAAAAGGTATTGGATATGCCACCAATCTGAGAAAGTTATTGCTGGAGGCTCATTAGCATAATGTAGTGAGCTGGGACTTACCACACTGATGTCCAATACCGTTATTGTTACTGGTCAAATGTGACTGACCCTTTTATACAGGAACCACCTGGAGCTAGTTTCTTGAATCCTTCATAAGTCATTATAAGTCATAAGCTTGTGGACATCCCATTGAAATCAGTGCTAATTCTATAATGTATTAACGGGATGTCAAAGAACTTGCACTTACGATGGTTTTAAGAAACTGGCCCCAGGTTTCTGTAGGCCATGGACAAAGAGGCTTGTTGTCCATGATTTGAGTAAATGTAAACTTGTCATTACCCTCGAAACTTCAGACATATCGCTTACTTAAAAATAATCTGTTCTACAAGGCATTTGGTTCAATAGTACCCTTACTAGTTATGAATGATACATTGGGCATACCATTCTGAGTTTTATGATGTTCAATAACAATCATTTGAAATATATGAACATTTGTATCCTTCAGTTGTAAAAGTTCATTGAGAGGTATATAATTTACATATTGGACATATGATTATTTTTATTTTACAAGGACAAGGGTCATGTTCTTAAAAGCTTACTTAGCTAGTTGGTAATTAACTTCATAGGCCCATATTCTGAACTCCGGTTTAATTTAAACTATGGTCTAAGTGTTGATTAAACCCAGTTTAAACCTGCCCTTTAAACCAGAGTCTAACATAATCACATTCTGAACTCCAGTTTAACTTAAATTCTAGACTCTAAGTGTGGTTTAACTTTGTACAGAAATGTAGACTGCAGCTAGGGGTAGTTTAAGTCCAGTTTAACTTAGACTGGAGTTTAACTTAGACTGGAGTTTAACTTAGACTGGAGTTTAAGTTAAACCGGAGTTCAGAATACATTTGTTGTTAGTTGACAACTAAGCCTAATAAGGTTTTATGAATTTTGGGGCCAGGTCAAATACATTTATGGTTTGATGGTTGATGGTTTATTTTACCTGTGTATGCTTGTAAATAAGCAACCACTGGACTTAATGCTTTAAGTCCTCTCAGAGGGACTTGGTAATGAGGATTAATGCCTTACCGAAGAGCACTAGCACATCCACATGGTTTTGAACCAGGGTCCTCCCAGTCAGGAGACCACTGCTCTACCACGCCATAAGTCAAGACTTGTAAATAGATATACTACTTTCAGTACAGAAGAGTCTTTTATTCTTAATTTCCCTTGGATTGTCACACTCTCTATACATGTTGCAATTAAAGGCTCTTTGGGATTTGTACTGAATTGTAATGTGTGAAGTTAACACAGGGAATAGGGATGTACTGTAGACATTTCAAAGCGTGAAATTGATGCCATATAAATGCGTAATATGATACACTTTGTAGGGATATTTCTGTTTATTCTCTAATGAAATTTTGTGTGTGAGCAGCCTTAGATTTTATTTTGCCTTGGAATTCAAAGCCCAACAAATTCATTTTCAAGTTTGATTTTGCCCACTGTACTGTTCAAATAACGTTGTCCCATTGTATATGTGGCAAGCTAGAAGGGGAGGGGGGATACCAACTTATTCCATTGAGGTCCTCCATCGTGAAGAAGAGAGAATGAAATATTGATGTTTCCGTCCAGGTTTTGAGTGGTTTGTAGGAATTATGGAGTTACATTAGTTACAGGAATAAGAAGTTCAGTAATTTGTTTCATTGAAGATTGTAACACCGGTGTTACTGATAGTACATGTATTCTTTGGAAAGGCTAGCAGTAAGGTAAATTACAAAGGAAATGCCTTTGGAAACATACAACCATTACAAAATTCCAGTCATTTTCTGTTGGAAATGTCATAAGATACTGACATTATTTGATTAAGAAAACAATTGCTACTGTTAGTATTGTGTCCGAGATATGATTCCCAGTCTGTGGTTACTTCTGAGACATTTAACACAGATGTATCATATACCTGAAGTATCTCAAAGGCTCAATCTTTGTCTAATTTTGAGGCCAAATTTTCTTTATGGTACTTTTTGTGTAAAAGCTTGAGACAAAGGGTTCATCGTGTGTAGTAAAGACCTTTTGCAATATTCTAGAGTTTGACAGGATGCTTTAATAAGCACTAATATTTTGTAGAAAGGCCAGAGGATTGAGATAGCATAGAATTCTATATCACAGACTTGCACATCTTCATACATTCACTATCAAGCTATATGAAGATCACACTTTTCCACACATAAGATTATAAAATAAAATTTCCTCTTGTTACAGAAATGTGCATTTTACCCATCATTCATTAAAGATAAAGTTGAGTTCTGGGGCCCGTTGCAAAAAACTTGCGTTTGAACGCAACTCAGGAAAATCAAACGTAACTTTATTTTCAGCCAATCAGACGTGCGCATTAAGGACTTGCGTTTGATTTTTAGGAGTTGCGATTAAACGCAAGTTTTGTGCAACGGGCCCCTGGTCATGCGATTACATTGTGCAAGAAACTGTCTCAAGATAATTGGGAAAGGTTGATTATATAATACATAAGAATTGGTGTATGCTGTAATGTTTTGGAATCACCAAAGTAAGAAGAAATTGACTCAAAATCCTGATGAGAGTCACATGCACTGTACACAGAAATGTGTATATGGGACTACACCCAAACATGTTCGGCCAGAGCATTCCAGCTGTTTCTTGTCATATTTTGAATGTGAGGGCATTGAAAGAGCAATCCTTTTCAGGGGACATTTCTAATATGATAATCTTCCAACAAAAAGAGAGTGAGAAAGCTCACAAATTACTTTTGAGCTTTGCCAGAACTGAACCTTCCCTTTAAATGGCATAGCAAAATGTATCAATTTAATGGATGGCGGTTGATATTACTGAGACAGTCAAATTTGTGTCCTTCATGTTATCAATGATCTATTGTCAAATACATGGGGTGTAAATTTTATTATGTTAATAACTGTATAGAGCTTTTTATGGTAATGAGTCTTTGCACAGCCTGTTATAACCAAATCCTTATCAGCCTTTGTTGTAATTAAATTTTGCTGTCCCTACAGTGTGGAGGATCTCATGCTGTATTTCTCTTTTGTATACCAAGGTATTTCACACTATAGGCACCAAATTAAGATAATTTTCTGCCAATATGAAGTGAAATATCTATATGTGTTATTAGAAGTATTGCATGAGATCTCATGCTCTATGGATGGGGAAATATAAAAGGTGATGTAAAATTTGCTGCATGAATGCACCCTTTACAGAATGGTTTGTTAGATAATGTGAACTGTAAAACTGGAAATGTATGCGACATGAACTGCCGCGAATTGTAAAGGACAGCCATTTCCCAGCGAGAGACTTTCGGGACTTGCAAAAATCTAGTGTTATGTCAATTTAATATGATGGAATGATTTCTTGGCATAAAACTTTCAAATCTGAACCACTTGCGAAATTCATGAACATTAAATGCAATCAAACTTTTTTGGTTTTACAGTAGTATAGTGTAAAAATACTTTTTCAAATGAAAGATGCAGTTGCTGCAGGATTTTTTTTTTTTTTTTAGAATGCAGACATAAAAGAATGAACAGAATGTATAGCACAATTATTTATTAATTACTCATGTTATTACATGTTAGTATTAAGAGAAGTTTCAATATCATGTAGAGAGTGGATGATATGAATCATTATTTTGTGCTTAAATCATTCTCACAAATTATTATTTTTAGTAATATATAAAACAGTGTGTAATTTATAATGATAACTTGTGTGAATTATAATTACAATGATTTTCCAGAATTTCATAGAATATTCTGAATGTATTTCTTCTCCTCCTTTTCCACCTGTATAAAAAAAAGCTGTGTGTGCATTTCCACGATTCTTCTCTGAATGATGTAAAATATATAAATATTCAACTGGAAATTTGCGTAGAACTCAGGACCAAGTTTTCAAACTGATTTAATGAGTGGCTTGAAGCTGTGTGCTGTGAATGAAATATTAACATCTGTGGGGCATGTTTGAAATGTAATGAAATAAGGTTGACACAGATATATGAAGAGGATAAGGCATCTGAATCTGTACTGAAAGATACACTATCAGGATAACATTCTAGAATGGATTGTACCTTAATAAAGTATATTAAATTGTTTATCTGTGCCTTGTATGTACAGTCAAGGCCTTAGCAATCTTGTCAGTTCGGATGTAAAAGTAATTTTTGTACCTTTTGGCTTGTGATTTATTTCTTGTGCTTTATTTCTGTGATTTAATTGTCCCCTTTTGCTGTCTTGCTATGTGTACAATGCATTCCATGGTACATGTATGTAGTGGATGTAACATATTTTTTGGGGAAAATGTGTTGAATAGCTTAAGTGGCCTTCAAAGAAAAATTTAGTGGTTTTATTCAGTGTCAAAATTGAATATTCTACAGCCTGTGTGTCTTTTCTGTAAAGCCTTTTTATATTCAATATAAGGGAAGAGTTATTGCAAGAATTTATAGTCGAATTGGAGCATTTTTCATGTATTTTGGATCATGCTAGTAGATAAGGCATGCTATAATGATACTAGTAAAGCAATTGTATATTGCAAACAATTTTTTTTTAAGTTGGCTGAAGTTGGCCCAAGAATGTAGATGTTCTACTATAAGATTTGCTTAATAATGCATATCCTCCTAACGGAAGTGAATACATGTACAAACATGTATGTTGATACAGTCATTTACGTGGACGAAATTAAAAGCCAAATTTAAGAAAGAAACAGAATTATAACCCCAAATTTTACTCTTGACATTAAATTTATGATCATTCTTTGTGGTTGCAGTGACAAACAGGAACAGTAGAGGTTGAAATTCTTTGTTAGTCTTATGTTAGTCTTACTAACTCCTACCAAGAGCAAGGAGTTCTGTGATAACTCCTTGTAATAACTCCTTGCTCCTTCCCCCATATTTTGCAAGAAGGTAAAAGTATATGAAATTATTATACTATCTGGTGAGAGCAAAAAGGACAATAAACCATATCCTTTTAAACAGAATTAACATCTTTCTGGCTCTCAAATGATAAGTTCATCCCACCTTTCTGTCACTATTATTAATCTTGTATTGCTGTTCTAAAGTGGAAGTTATCTTTTGATTGTGAGATATATATTGTGGTTTTACAGTATTTTCTATTTGTCAGATGCTATTATAACTTTCAAGATTATATATTATGAATAATAAGAAAGAGAAAGGAAAAAATATTTTTGTAAATAGATGGAAGATTTTGAAGGAATATATGGAAGTATCTAGGGAATGAATCAGTGGCGGATCCAGGCAGGGGCGCCAAGGGCGGGCGCCCCCCTTTAATTTTTCTGTTTTGTGATTTATTTGCTCTTCGGCTCACCTTAATTATCGGGCGGCTTTTCATAAATTTTCTTTGGTTTCATTACCAAGTATATCGTTAATATTAGCACACCACATTTTATTGTAAGAAGCGCCCCTCCCCTTCAAGATTTTAATCATGATAAAGCACGAATTTAGATTGTTAGAGAGGCTAAAAGTTTTAGGAAAGTAGTTCAGATACTTCAAAGGTATTTAATTTTCCTTACAAATAGCCCATTCCTGGTATGTCATTAATTTACAATGGTTGAGCTTAGAGGTTTTCCTCTAAAAGTGCTCTTAAAATGCGATTTTTGCACATGATTCTTTGAAAAGTCCTTACCATTGGGGGGGGGGGGATAACCCCCTCCCACACCCTTGCTGCTGGCATTCCCCCCCCCCTCCCCCCCCCCCCCCCCACCCCTACTTCAAATTCCTGGATCCGCCACTGTGAATGATAGAAAAATATTTTTGGATTTAGACTGAGAATGATTTCGTGTTAAGGAAGTATTACCAGTAGATTAATTGTACTAAATATAGACCTGTGATTGTAAAAGTATTACTTTTTATTGTCTTGTGTGACGCATCGAGTCCTGGTGAATTTATGTCATTTTAGTTAATAATTCGATTTATGTGAGCGTATTGCAATAGTGACTTTTCCATGCAAGGCCACACACAAAATGTAATGTATGTAATTAAGATATAAGCAGTCATCTTGTCTAATTTTTTTTTCTTTAATGCAGACATTTGTTATTTTTCAAGGGGGTAAAGTATGAAGATGATACAATATGTTATCTATTTGTAGATGTTGCATAGCCTAGTAAGGATATATAAATGTATTATCAATACATTGTGGCATTACAATTAATTAGCTGTAGCTGTCTATTCCCCTTGTTTTAATACCTCAACCCTAGCATTCTGGCATTTTTACTCTGAATGAATCTTTTCAGGCTCCTGGAACTGGTGCACTAAATATTGTCTGGAACCAGAAGGGCGCTAAGTCCCATCATTTGTACAGAATTAACACCCTTCTCATAGTGGACAACCTCCCTTCCCCCATAATGATGGTCATTTACTTTGTATCCTAATGCTCTGTAACTCCTCCCTTCCTCCCATCTCAAAATTCAATTCAATTCAAAGTTTATTTCCACTCGAACATACGGTATAAACAATGATAAATATACAGAGCAGAATTTGAGGCATAAAAATATTGATAAAAGGGAATAAAACAGTAACATAGATACATATATAGTTGGCATAAAAATGGACACGATCTGTGTGGGAGTTGAATTAAAGATGGTGGACATCTTAGTACTTTCAAACCTTGATAAAGTGATTGGCATCACAGTATTGAAGATTGTTTTTTGCGCCGTCTGTTCCATGATACTCGGAATGAATTCACCTTAAAATTGGCATTTTAATGTTCAATTTTGATGCCTGTTTGTAAACTCACTATCTCACTAGCATATTCACAATAATTAAAAATCTGACATTTTGGCAGAAGTAATATAAAAATAGATGTCACACATTTGTTGTTTTTAGAAGGTTGTATGTCCATTTATAAAACGGTTGTGTCTATCTTTTGTTGATTTGAACATTCCTTGTGGTTAAGTTTTCTTGACACATTGATTATATATACGATCATCTTTTTCGTGTAATTTATTCAATTATGCATCTCTACAAACATAGCAATGAGACTTTATTCCAAACACTTTATTTTCTTACGTTAATATCCCGCGTGCATTAGTTCTTTCTAGGTTAGAGAAACGGTTGAAAAAGTTTAGAGGTTCTCTAAAACAGCTTTTGTTTCGGAAAGAACAATATTGTATGCATTTAAGATCAAAATGGGGTATGGCCCTCTCTACTAAGGTAGGGTAAACAAAAACGCTGCTGTGTCTATATCCCGGTGTGTAATGCTGGGCTGCCAAGGTACTTTCTGCCTTCCCATCTGGAAGGGATTCTGCCCCCTTTTTAAAGTCAAATTTCTGGATACCCCATTGAATACTGCATTGAAGATTTAAATGCGTAATGAAAATGGCATGTTAGATTCAGCTCGTAAAACGTGAGTTCATGATGAGCAAGACTACAATACATAATGTGTAGATTGTAAAGTGTTACAATTACTCTTTTGTGTGAAGTGTTGTTTTTTTCCCCCTTCCTTTTTTAACATGCATAGTAAGTTGTGTAATTTATCATTTTCTTGTGACTTGTCCTCTGATAATTTTTTTTTGGTGTGCATTAAAACTTGTTTATATTCATATAATCATGTTTGATACATTTTGTTTATTCATTTTTTGTCAAATCGATGATGATGATGACAGTGATGATGATAAGTTATGATGATGGTGATGATGATGAAAGTGATTATGATGATAATGATAATGATAATGATGACGGAGATAGTGTTTATGATTATGATAATGAAATCGCTGTTGGTTGTGATGGTGAGGACGAATGTAATCATTCCATCACATCAACAAAAATAACTCTAGGAGATCGAGCATTTGCATGTACTGTGCGGCCCCCAAACTGTGGAATGACTTACCACTGAACATTGGGAAATCACTATCGTTAAATATGTTCAAATCAAAACTAAAAGCATATCCTTTCATTTAATCATTTATGCATTTAGCAGTAGCTTTAAGCAGGGGCGTCGATTATGGGGTGGCATTTGCCCCCAAAGAAAATATTGGGAGGGCAAACATATCGTTTTTACCCCCCCCCCCCCCCAATAAATCCGGAGGTGTAAAATAAAATAGGAAAAATGATGCAAAATTCTGTGCAAAATTATGTTTGGAAGAAACCTTCCAAACAATGAAATACAAAAGGAATTACACGATCAGACTTCAATTTCGCCGTGTAGTGTGGGTCCCGCCAATTTTGTTGTGGTGGTGTTGTTGGGGTGGTGGTTACGGGGAGGGGGAGGGGGGCGGCATCGGTCTTCCTAGCTAAATAATGCAAAAGAACAAAGCCATCCAGTGATAATTTCATCGAAAGTCACGAATACGAATATACCATACCGTTTCAAGACGTCCCGCATGGACACTCCGAACAAATACAACCAGAAAACCACCCCGAGGACAATTTAAAACTCCACCACATAGGACAACAATCCACTATAGGACAACTGTAGTATAAATTCAAATTCAAATTCAAATTCAAATTCAAATTCATTTATTAATTCAAAATCCAAACATATAGGATCATTCTCAAATTTTCAGTTTACAAAGCATAGCAGACATACAAAAATAACAGAACAAAGAAAAAAAAAACCCAAAACAAAACTCATGTCATAATTCCAGTTCGAAGCATAATATAAATTTACCCCCCAAAAATAAAAGTAAAAACTGCAGCAAGCCAATTCGGAACATGATACATTAAAATATTTATAATATATAACAATACTTTTAAATATATGTTACATTATATACCAATGTTAGGGGTGTCAGCTCCCCCCCCCCCCCAAGCGAAAATATACGCTCATACACCTACGGGTAATTTTGTAGAACCGGGCGTTTTTTTTTAGGGCCTAAAGTGTGCAACGGTGCATTGTATGAAACTCATTTCATTTAATTCCGATGTCTGTAAATATATTATGATCACTAATTCATTGATTATCCAGGTCAGAATGTTCATCAGAAAATTGGATTCAGATCAATACATTCCAACAAACACGAAATAGGCCTTGAATCCATCGAAGTTTACGTCTGTCGGGTTTTTGCAAATGACATGATAAATATTCCACACACTGGCAGTCCTTATAATGACTTGGCAGTAAGTGGTATGTAAATGCTATCTATCCGCCGTTAAGTGGTAATTCTAGCACAGAACGCATGCTGTATTTTCCTGGTTTATTAGAATTTGCATTAGTAATTTCCTCAAAAGTCACGAATATAAATATATTGTATGAGGACGTGTTCATGGACTATCACCCCTGACGAATACAATCGGTAAAACTACCACAGTTCAGCACCCTGGATTATTGTCCTCGGCCAAAAATAATTAATAAAACAAGATTCAAGATTCAAGATTTAAGATTCAAAATTCAAAATTCAAGATTCAAGATTTATTTTTCATTATATATAATACAGAAATTTGCTTTCCATCGGTGTTACATGCAATGTATAACATATATATAACATGGTATCGTGTGCTGAAAGCCAGAAGGGCGTTAACAAATTATCTGAATAAACACCCCCATCTTCTCTCAGCAGACGTTACATAACAAGACAGTGTGAGTCAATAAAAGGAAACCAAGATTCAACCCTGAATATCGTTGTAATCAATACATATACATATCAGTACATACCAAGGATACTCACATTGTAGCCTATCATGTTTCCTTTAATTTGACATCCTGGGGGGGGGGGGGGGGGTGTTTCATCAAGTGTCTTGTCAGTGATTTTTACCGACAAATTTGCTCTCAGCAAATCAGATGCAAAGATTTCAGTAGCTTATAACTGTTATTGCAACTTGCATGGGCAAAGGCGATTTTGACAAGCCTTTTAAAAATGGCCAGTGCTCTGTCATCCATGATCGCATTTTGGTGAGCAGCCTATCAAATTAACTATCATACCATTCTATTGCATTTCATTTGATTTTTAAGATATTTGGGCTTGAATATGGGTTTCCTTTTTATTGACTCTGTATAGATAGCAAGACAATATAAACGTAACTCTGAGTCACATTATGAAAGCATTCAGATATTAAGTGGTATTAAGTGGACAACAGTACTATCCTCAGCAGAACCCGTGGGTGGGTGGGGGGGGGGGGGGGCTACTCGCCTGATACTGATACGGGGTTGTGCCTCCCTAATGGGTCGCTCTTTTTGCAAAACAATCCCTATAAGCACGATGTATGATTTTGTATTGGAAAAGCCCTAAGAATGGCACCGCTGTTAGATTTTGGCCTCAAACATGGGTTACTATTTTCTTCAGAATAATATCTCAACCATTTTCTCGCTAAAGTGCAAATCCCAGATGAAAAGTAATTGAAATCATTTCGTTTTTTCATCCAAAGTCCCTGATAATGACGGGTGTTTTGGAGGCTTCAGCCGCACACCCCCGTCCCAAACAAATATGCAGGACTGTCGTAAAACAGGTTAAAAGGATAGAGGATAAGCTTGCAGAGAGCTTGGCCTATATGCTACCATGGTTACAAGCGAAACTGCGAATTGATTATGCCACTCGTATAAACTGTGAGGAAATTAATTAGATGTTTATACGTCGCTACCGAACATTAAGTATAGACCACACATAGACAGATGGGCCGAAAGGGCCGCCCGCTTCTGAATAAAACAAAAATTCGTGTCAAGAAAGATTGCTTCTACCACCCCCTCCCTCCCTCCAGGCTGAGCAAATCTTGGAGCGCTGACGCAACTTTTGAATATCATATTCGTCGGGAAAATTACGCCCCCAAGAAAAAAAAAATGTCCCCTCCCTAACAAACCTAGATCCTGCTTTAACATCTTTTGACAGCATGGGTGATCTGATTGGTTCGTAAAAGAGACACCATAATATCATAAGTTGGGAAACCCTACTCTTTTATGGAATCATCCAAAGAGCTACATGACCAGTCAGGTAGTTTAACGAATCAGGAGAATGACGTGGACATACTGCGGGACTATTTTTTTTATTGATTCGTAGCTCAACTGATTTTTCAAAAGGAGGGCTTTTCTTAAAGTTTGCTAGATCATCGTCTTTTTCCCCCCGGGGGGGGGGGGGGGGTACTCACGTATATTGGGTATATGGGGATGTGCCGCTGGGAAGGGTGACTTTTTGAAGAAAGATCCTTAGACATGGGTCCCCTTTTCATTAAAAAGATCCTTAGACATGGGTCCCATTTTTCCCCCAAAAATCCTTAGACATGGGTCTCTTATCCCGGCTCTTATCATTTGTTTCATTCCTCTCTTTTCTCCCTCATTTGTCCGGGATTTTCGGATTTGCACCCAAATACTCGAGGTAATCGAGCCTACATTGTAAATGCCTACTTAGCTATACATTATTTATTACATTATGCGCGCTAGGCGCCAGGCCAAGCGCCCGAGCTTGGAATTGGGGATATGGATCCGAGCTTCGTATGCGTAGTACATGCGGCAGCTTCAGTAACTGCGGGACTGCGCCGAGCCCGAGCTAGCTAGCTGCGCTGCATATATCATAATGCCTGCGCAGCGCGCGATATGCCATTACACAACGTCAGTGGCGGCACCAAGGGGGGGGGGGGGGGGGGGGGGGGGGGGGCATGGGGGGCATTTGCCCCCCCAGTCAGAAGCTTTGCCCCCCCAGTTTCCCCCCCAACATTTTTCCCCCCCAACATTTTCTTTTGCCCCCCACTTTAAAAATCCTGGTGCCGCCACTGCACAACGTGCGTCTTCACGCACGGCTAGGCTAGCTGCGACATGGTAAAACGAACATCGACGTCGGGATCACCCCCCCCCCCCCCGGATCGCCCCCTTATCACTTGTAAACTACTTGTAAACCCAAAACTACATGTAGTATGGTACAGATTACTAATGAGTAATAAAGAATTTTATCAAGAATCTGCAAAATGTTTGGCCATTGCATTATATTACAGCTAAAATATGTAATATTTAAAGTTCGAAATCCTTAGACATGGGTCTATTTTTCACAAAAAATCCTTAGACATGGGTGCCTATTTACAGCAAAAGGACCCTTGGATGTGGGTATGGGTCTGGAGTTCTCAGCCGCACACCCCCGTCCGATTATAATCTGAGTACCCCCCCCCCCCGGGCTTTTTTCAACAGCCTACATCTGTATCAACGACGAATCAAGAGTAAAACACCCATTACGATTTCGAATGCAGCCTTATGTCCATCTACGTCAGCTAATATACTATTATAAGGAGAGTATTTGGAACACCAAATTTAATATCTAATAACTGTTTCAACTTGCCAATCCTGGTGATGCACAGACGAAAGAAAGGGCTCTGCTTATATCAGACATTGATTTCAGAAATGGTGAGTACGATTACATATACGTTTTGTACGAATTTGCATCTTAAATCCATGGGCGGGTCCAGGAAGGGTAATTAAGGCCTACGCCCATCACACACACACATACTCCCCCCCCCACACACACACTCTCTCTCTCCCTCTTCCCCTTTCTCTCTCTCTCCCCCCCCCTCTCTCTCTCTCACTCACTCTCTCTCTCTTAAGGGGTGGCGGAAAGTTTTTTCGAAGTTTTTTTTAATTTCATCTTTTCATGATGTAAATGTGAGTTAGATAAATCAACAAAGTTAATCTAATAGCTTTCCTCCACTGTTCTTCCTCTGTGATTTATTATTTTGTTTTGTATACAGATGGAAATATCTTTCTTCATTATCCCCGTTGTATTAAACCAACACATTTTAGTAACCATTGTGACTGCTAATCAACAATCTAGGTAGTATACATTTAAATGCTTAACATAATATATAACGATATAATAACTCAAATACTTAAAGGTTCCCTTTTATGGAATTACAAAGGAACTTCAATTAGTAGACTTTTCTACTGTGAATCCAGATCTGTCAACCATTTTACCTGAATTCCATTCATTAATCTGAAAACTTGAAAATAAAAAATTAATTGGGAACGCCCCTAAAAATTTTGGAAAATCGGTCCAGCGATCGATGACGTCATGTGACGTCACACTCAGAATGCTTGACTCCACGCAAGCTGAAAGTGTGTGTGTAGGCTATTGAACTTCGTGTAGATCCTAGCTTCGACTTCGTGCCATTACAGCCCTTCATTTTAGTTTTTTTTAAATCCTATATCAACGAACGATAACATCTTCTTCAGACAGAAGAAATAAAAGAGGAATTAGGGGCACGGCCGTATTTGTTTGAACCAGAAATGTCGGATTCTGATTATATGACAGAGACGTCCCTGATTTCAATAACGGAGAAGATATCGACGGGAGACTTGGGAATTATAACTAGTAATTCCTTTTGATAATTAGATTGCCGATTAAATTTTAATTTACGCATATCCACCAATTATGAATCTTGTTTGCGCTTGCAAAACGCCCCAGTCCTGATGAGGCTGAGCTGATAGCTGATCGAGGCAGTGAGCTCGACGTGCGCAGGTGTACACGCCGTGCCGTTCGGTCGTTCGCCTGCTGACCCTGCCTGGCCTGGGCTTGGGTAGGGTTTTACTGGTGCATGGGGTGGTAGCGTTTTGTTTCTAGTGAATTCTAACATTGATATCCAGAAAACCCTTAGCTCTCCTGTTACCTTGCATGTTTTCATTGTGCTGCTATGAATAATAAGTACCGGTAGACTAAGTTAGTGTAGGTACAGTGATAGTTGATCAATAGATATCAGGGACGGATCTAGCTTTTTTCCAAGGGGGGGGGGGGGGTTTGAGGGGCTGAGTATTATGATGGCGTTTTCCTATGCACATTAAATGTTTACTTGGCAGCCCAAGGGGGGGGGTTTAAACCCCCTAAACCCCCCCCCCCCCCCCCCCCGTAGATCCGCCACTGGATATATGATCAATAGATACCGTAGATCAAGTTTGATTTTGGGGATGGCATCTTGCTTCAGGGACGGCCTCTTCTTGATGCCAAACGCCGCATGCAGCCCCGCGCTATCGAGGAAGTCCTCCGCACAAATGTGCTCGGAACACACGGACACTGCGGTCACTCGGCCCCTTCCAATTGACGCGAGTTAGTTTCACTTTTGAGGTCCATTTTCTTCTAATATTTGGGTCTTTGAGGAATAAATGTAGACTTACACCCTCCTTTGTGATGTTGCTGCAACCTGCAAAGACACAGCGTTGCGGCATACTTCGATTTAGAGGTGGTTTTCGAGGTGGTATATAACTGCAAGTTAGTTTGCAAGTGATATATGCAAGATATTGTAAACAAGCACCGGCGATGTCGGTTTGTGACGTCACACGTCAATCATGCTCGAAGAACGAGAATTCGGGGTTTAAAAGGGGGCGGAGCTTAGCAGACTCGTTTAGGCCTGAATACGTGGGGAAAATATTATTTTAAAAATATTCAGATACGTATTCATTGCAAACGGATGTCATTTTTCAATTTAGATGAGTATCAGGTACAAAATAACAAGAATTAGAATTTCATAGAAGGGAACCTTTAATCTTATCCTAAGCTACAGTTAAATCGGTAACAACTTTAATCCAGTTACAACTACACTGAAACTACTATTCTAAGAAGTTCTTGCCCATAGCAACGGCATCCATTCTGAGATGGCATTGACCATACTTCTGAGATGACTCATCCCAGTGCTCCCAAATTCTTAACAATGACCCTAATGTGTGTACTTATTGGCTATACACTTTTTGGCACACTCTCGCTAAAAGTTACAAATTCCCAGTGTTGTATGCCTCGAGGCTGGCCTCGTCCTCGAGGCCGGTCTCGAGGCCGAATATTGCGTCCTCGGCCTCGGCCTCGGAAGCTAATGTCTCGGATGTCTCGGCTCGAGGCCGGATTGAGGCAGCGCCAAACGCGGTCATTTTCAATGTTGAAAATGACTTTTTAATCAGCTAATATGAGAGTGAACACTCAGCCCGTAAGTAGTGGAAATGCGCGCTCAATATTCACTGATATTGCAATTCCGCCGTCGCAACGCAAAGCACAGCACTGCATGCTACTGCCAGATACCAGTTACTTGCATAGTGTAAGGACGAGATTGATGTTGGATCGTCAAAATGGGTGATTTCAAGTACGGTGTTGGAGGCTGGTGTTGGTGTTGTGAGAACACCAACACCAGCCTCTATACCGAACTTGAAATCAGGCTGGTGTTGGGATTGACATCGCAAAATATTACGCATTTCCGGTAGTTCTTGTTGAAAGTTGGTGTTAAATGTCGTCTGCTGAACCGTGCTTCACGATTGATGTTGACGATTTACATGAATTCACCCATTCGCCAACACCAACCCCTAGGGATTGGAAAATATGTGATTTCAAGTCTGGTGTTGGTGTTGGTGTTCGGCTTTTGCACTCATTTTTATTGTAAAACGGTTTACCTCGATGTTATCATGCTGTTCGTGATGTTCAGATTCGCGAAAAGTATCATTGGATATATTATGTTTTTAAAGAGTAATGATATTTTCTCTTTTGATTTTTCGATATGGTTTTAGATTTTACATAATATATGATGAGATTTCACTGCAATTTCTGACTGATTTCGCTTCCGTCGTCGAGCATTTTCGCTCGAAAACTTTTGATTTTCTCGCGAAGGCGTGACGTCACCAGTGTTGTATGCCTCGCCTCGTCCTCGAGGCCGATCTCGAGGCCGAATATTGCGTCCTCGGCCTCGGCCTCGGAATGGCCATGTCTCGGTCTCGGTCTCGGTCTCGGTCTCGGTCTCGGACAGCCATGTCTCGGTCTTGGTCTCAGTCTCGGCTGACCCGGCCTCGGATACAACACTGCAAATTCCTACTTCTTTTGAAACTATTCCTGTACACTTTAAATAACGATAAACCAAAGGTATGAACGATATACAAAGTTATACATATTCAAGAATAACTACTTCATGATTCTCAACAATAATAATAATACTAATAATAATACATGTAACTTATATAGCGCCAAATCCACTCTGTGGAGTGCTCAAGGCGCATGTAGAAATTAATTAAGAATTAAACAGAAATGTTTTTACATGATTTTTTTAAAAGAATCAGAAGTTATACACTTTTTGATGTCTTCAGGAAGGCTATTCCATAATTTAGGACATGCTTGGGCAAATGATCTTTCCCCCCAAGACTTTGCGACTTTAGGAATCACAAGAGAACTGGAAATGGATGAGCGCAAAGATCTCGCGGGGGTAATTTTGAATTAAAGGCAATGACTTTGATATCAATTTCACTGCAATGTTTGTGACTTACTAAGTGAACATAAGATGGCAATAAAATTCTGTGCACTCACAGATTACACCGACCACTGAATACACAGAGATGCAACTTTTGCAACGTGATCAGAAATTTTTTGCCTTCATAGACTTATTTTGACTAGGAAGTCACTTGAATATTACAAACTTTATGATACAATTAATAACAATACATATATATAAGACATATTTTTAACTCACCGATTGTTTGACCTCCAGATTTCCACTTTTCGATCCAAATGGTATAAACACCTTTTTGACAGTGAAACTTTCTTTCTTCTGATGCAACAATGAGTGATGCTTGGCACCTCATCATACTTCTTAGAATTATCTTACTTGGAAAATAATTTGCATATATGCCCAAAGCCTCAGCCAATGGGTCTTTTTCACTATGCACTGGCTAGCTAGTGTGTGACTGACCAACCAGAGTTTGACTAATAATAAACAAATTGTGTTACTAGGGTAGACAGTGTATCTTCTGACCAATAAACATTAATTCTGCTTTTTGTCGAACTAAATTCATGAATAATTCAGATTGGACTTGATAGTCTTTATCTCAGACCGTTCTTTGTTTCATATTTTGCTTTATGCCGCTACAGAAATGATGGATGAAAGAAAGGATATTCATTCGCGAAATCATAATTATGAGATGATAAGAAGGAAGCAAGCCATTTACCTTTATTAGCAGTCACCATGGTTACTAAGATGTGTTGGTTTAATACAACGATGATAATGAAGAAAAATACTTCCATCTGCATGCATATAAACCAAATAATAAATCATTGAGGAAGAACAGTGGACGAAATCTTTTAAAAGAGGCTAACTTTTTTGATTTTATCTAACTGACAACTGACAAAAAAAGGGGGGGGGGGGGAGACAAACATCTATCAAAAAGGTGTACATAACACATATTGTAGGCTATATGACTGCACTTTGAAAGACGTTTTGCCACTCCTAAAGAGGGAGAAAGAAAGAGATCAGTTATACCTGATCCACAAAGGAATTTTCCGGCGTCATCCACAAGATTAGAGCAGAGGAACCCAAACTATACCAGTCGCCATCAGTGGCGGATCTACGGGGGGGGGGGGGGGGTTTAAACCCCCCCCCCCCCCTTGGGCTGCCAAGTAAACATTTAATGTGCATAGGAAAACGCCATCATAATACTCAACCCCTCAAAACCCCCCCTTGGAAAAAAGCTAGATCCGTCCCTGGCCATTTTACTGTTCATGCATACAAGCAAACTGAAGCTAGAATTACAAGAACAATCAAAGATTGGAATAAACTACCACTTTCAGTAACATCCCAACCTTTTCTAAGAAGTTTCAAAGACGCTTTTCAAATTAATTAAAATCCAAATTAAACGTCTGCACCCCACGGCGTCACGGAGTTCTTCACTCTGTTGCCCTGTATAGCATCACGATCAAGATCAAGATTAAGGGGGGAGGGGGGCGTGTGGCCTAGCCCTCCTGGACACGCCGATGCATGGAATTAAGATGTACATTCGGGGGGGGGGGGGGGGGGACATGTCTCATTGAGGCCTGTACATCATCCGAGTACACAAAAACGGATAAAAAGGGTACTTTTTCAGTATTAGGCGCGTAACCCGGGTTTACGCGTTTAGGGTATCAAAACAGCAAACATCAAGAAAAAGGGTATCAAATTCAGAGGTGATAAGAAGATCTGCGGAAAAGGGGGGGGGGGGCATATAGTTCGGTAACGTGTTCCAAATTAGGTTAAATTTCTTTTACGGTTCCTTTTTGGCTAAAAAAAGGTCTGTGATGATGATGCAATCCTCAAAATTAATAGGATGTAAAATACCACGCAAGATATAAAATCGCCTATAAGGGTATAAAAATCAGAGACGTTAGACGGGTTTCCATGTTTAGGGTATCAAAACTACTCCTACTGCAATCCCCGTTTAGGGTGCTTTTCAGAAAGTGATTTACGCGGATGATGTACAGGTCTCAATGAGACATGCCCCCCCCCCCCACCCCCTTGGGGTCTTAACGCTCTTCTGGCTCTCATGTTTTATGTTTTACATTGAACGTAACACCGAATGGAACAAATTTCTGTATTATTATATACGAACAATTATAAATCTTGAATCTTAAATCTTGAATCTTGCCTTATTGTTGGCAGTGAAAAATTATCCAGGGTACTAAACTGTCCTTGTGGTAGTTTAACCAACTGTATTCGTCAGGGGTGATAGTCCATGAACACGTCCGGGGGGGGGGGGGGGGGGGGGGTGGGGTCGGGGGTTCATAAAGCTGTTCGTAAAGTTATGCATGACTTTACGAACGACTTGCATATGAAGTGCCAGATAGGATGCCCAAAGTTTTTCCTAATGGTTTAATAAAATGTGACTGTATTTCCAATAACCTCAATTAAATTATGGCAAAAAATATACTTTGCATTAAAAATGTTTGTTATAATAAGAATGTTAACCTACATCTGCACAGTTCAGCTTTAGGTGATGCAGTTAAACATTATTGAGCATCCCATTTGGCTTGTCATATTTAAGTCATTCGTAAAGTCATGCGCAACTTTACGAACAGCTTTATGAAACACCCCCCCCCCCTGATATGATATATTCATATTCATGTCTTTCATTAATTAATAACGCAAATTCTTAAAACCAGGAAACACAGGATGCGTTCCATGCTAAAATTATCACTTTGACAGTTGTTGGGAATATATTGATCTGAATCCAATTTTCATAGTAGGGGGCCTGTGTAGTTTCGATTGCAGTTCATGTTAATTTTAGCAACCACTATAAATGTATTCGATTTTGTCCCACTAATCGGAAAAATGATGTTGGATAAAAAGCATCGCCATTTGGTGGCCTTTAGATCCTCGTGGTGGATGCCATTCAGCATTTACCAACACAACATTAAAAAGGGCTGTGTGGAATATTCATCAAGTCATTTGCAAAACCCCGACAGACGTACATTTCGATTGGTTAGGCCCATTTCATGATTGTTTTGATGATGATGATGATAGTCGTACAATGCTATGAATTAAGCCTATTTCATGGTTATTTGGAATATATTGATCTGAATCCAATTTTAATGATGATGATAGTCGTACAGTGCTATGAATCAAGCCTATTTCATGGTTATTTGGAATATATTGATCTGAATCCAATTTTAATGATGATGATAGTCGTACAGTGCTATATGAATTAGGCCTATTTCATGGTTGTTGGGAATATATTGATCTGAATCCAAATTTAATGATGATGATAGTTGTACAATGCTATGAAGTGAGCCTATTTCATAATTATTTGGAATATATTGACCCGAATCCAATTCTAATGATGATGATAGTTGTACAATGCTATGAAGTGAGCCTATTTCATAATTATTTGGAATATTTTGACCTGAATCCAATTCTAATGATGATGATAGTTGTACAATGCTATGAAGTGAGCCTATTTCATAATTATTTGGAATATATTGACCCGAATCCAATTCTAATGATGATGATAGTTGTACAATGCTATGAACTGAGCCTATTTCATAATTATTTAGAATATATTGATATGAATCCAATTTTAATGATGATGACAGTCGTACAATGCTATGAATTAGGCCTATTTCATGGTTGTTGGGAATATATTGATCTGAATCCAATTTTCATAATAGGGGGGCCTGTGTAGTTTCGAGTGCAGTTCATGTTAATTTATGGCAACTACTATAAATGTTTTCTGCTTGGTCCCACTAATCGGAAAAATGATGTTGCCATTTTTTCTGTTGATCTTTAGTGACCTTAATCCCAAGGTCAAAGGTCAAATGTCATTATCTTTCATTATCTTCAATGTATGTCGACCTTGGTATAAAAAATAATGTAGAAAATTTTACAATGACATTGGTTTTATTGGTAGACTAGACCTCTCAAACTTTTGCAATATGCATATTTATGTAAATAACCTGATTAGATACTCAAAATATGCATATAATCACATCTGCAACGTGCACATCAAACGCATAAACTGTACATAGGTATTCTGTGTGTCTTTTTAAGAGTAGCAAAAATATATTTTTTAAAGAAAAACAACGCTCAGTGCTACAAATAGATCCATAGACGTATGAGCACATTTTCGGCAGCTTGGGGGGGGGGGGGGGGTGTCACCCCCTAACATTTTAACCTCTTTTACTGCCTGACTACAGTTGTCGTATAGTGGATTGTTGGTTGGCCGTGGACAATCATCCAAAGTTTCTCGGGATAGTTTCCGGTTGTATTCGTTCGGAGAGTGTCCATGAGGGGGGGGGGGGGGGGGGGGGGGGGGGTCCTTATACGATATTACAAATCTTCAACACCCTGTCATTACACTTAAAGAAATGGGAAGCTTTTGATTTCGGATGAAGGAAGGAGTCTTGGATGTGAAGTGCAATAGATAGAATATGTTAATTAAGAACTATAAATGGATTGCACTTCCATCCCTCCCAGGGGACTTTCCTTTAATTTTTGTTATTGGTTGTCTGCAGATTCTTACGCTTATTGCAAGTCACGGAGTGCCGAGAGGAGCGCTCAGGGTTTGGGGTGAGGAAGAGAGAGAGAGAGAGAGAGAGAGAGAGAGGGGGGGGGGGGGGAGGGGCGCTGGAAGGAGTGAGGTATTGTGTTGGGATGTGCGGGTTTATCTGTCTTTTTTTTTCCCCTTTCTTATCCTTCTCTCTCTCATATTTCATTTTTCCTTTTTTTCCCCCTCTCTTTTCTTCTCTTTTTTTATCATTATACATTTTTCTTTCAGTGAAAAAAAAAGCAACATATAAAAGGAATATTTATATTTGAGGTATATTTTCAGTTGTATAAATTCCTTGTGCGTCCATGAATGTATACATTTTTGCAGGTAACGCAAAGGTATATTATTTTTCAGTTGTACATCTATATAATTTCAAGTAAGCTGAGATATTAAGTGAATTACAAGTAAATGTATGTGTAAATTCTTTGTTCTTCCATGAATGTATACATTTTTCCATATATATATATATATATATATATATTTACTTGTAATTAATAGTATAAGCGGTGTTGAGACAAAGTGTTCTTTTAGGGTTTCATAAGTTATGAATATATTCTATGGCTCAGGTGCTCAAAATTAGTGAACTTGTCATTATGAAAGTTAATCATTTGATTAACGCTTTAGGAACTCATCATCATCATCATTCATCCTTATGTCACCTCCTATCTTTCCATCTTCATTCCATTCTCTTTCCATCTCATGATCATTACCACTGTCATACTAGTACGACACAGCAACTTTACACGGGAACTAGTTGTTACACCTTTAATCACAATAGATTGGTAATAGTAGCTATTTTTATGATTACTGATCTAGACCAGTTATCTATTTTCAATACTAACAAATTATCCTCTGATAGTAACTATTACTCAACTGACGAATTTACTTCTAGTTTTCAAAAAACAGGGAATAGATTTAGTTTACTTCATGTAATTGCTAGAAGTTTAAGCAAAAATTTTGATTCTCTGGAAACATTGCTATATAATTTGAACAATTATCCCTCTTCTATTATTAGTGTCACGGAAACTTGGCTTAATAACACTTCGCCTAACCTATTTAACTTACAAAATTATACACTGATCAGACATGATGGAGAAGAAAAGAGAGGAGGGGGTATAGCATCTTATGTCAATGAACAACTACAATTTAAACTCCGAAAGTAAATAACATTAAAACAAAGTGAATCATTGTTTTTAGAAATCATGAATTTATATATATATATTATATATATATATATATATAATTGTTGGATTAATTTACAGACCCCCTCATGGTCCTATTAATTCATTTTGTGAAGATCTTGATATATGCCATCATACACTTATGGGAGAAGGTAAACAATTATATTTAATGGGTGATTTTAATATAGACTTGTTATCTCATAGAAGTTATGATACCCTTCTTCATACAACTTAGTTATCATGATACCCTTCTTCATATTACTTACCTAACGGTTGTTATCCACATATAAATAAACCATCCAGGATTGATGGTTAATCTTCAACCCTTATAGATAATATTTTTTCTGATATCTTTGACAAAGACATGACTAGTGGATTACTATACTCCGATATATCTGACCATTTGCCAGTTTTTGTAATGTGTAATAATGACATTTCAATTAAAAGTCAGTTAAATCAAGCATGTACAGAAAGCAATGGTTGGATATCTATAGTGAGTCAGACTAAAATATTGCATACGAAAATTTTAATAAAAATTTACAGATGTATTCCGACAAAAATTTTCCTCTGGTTTCTGTAAACAAGAACAATAAACGTTGTAAAATGCCATGGATAACAAAAGCAATTCTGCGATCCGTACACACAAGGAATAAACTCTATAAGGCTTACTGAACAAACTCTACTACTCTTAATAAAAACAAATATAAAACGTACCGCAACAAACTAACTACTATCATTCGAACTTCTCGTAAAATGTACAATTCCGATAAACTTAACAGAGTGAAATCTAATATGAAATCTACATGGAAGATTATAAATGATCTGATTGGCAAGAAGACAACAAAAAAATCACCTACTTATAATTTTACAATGGATAATACAGTAATACAGTCTGAAGATATAGCTCATACCTTTAATTCCCTTTTTTGGTAAATATAGGACCTAATTATTTTAGCAAATAAACTCAAAAAACCGAACGAAAATTTTACTAAATTTCTTCTTGAACCTACATCTTCACTGTTTTTTTTTTAATTCCATAAATTCTAATGAAATAATCGAAATAACAAAAAATCTCAAATAAAGTAAATCACAAGGTCACAATAGAATTAGTGCTTTTCTCCTTAAACAAATTATACATTTTTTTATTTCTCCTCTCACATTTTTAATATATCTATTAACACCGGGAAATGTCCTGAGTCCCTAAAAATTGCAAAGGTAAATCCCGTTTTAAAAAAAGACAATCCTCACGAAATAAGCAATTACAGGCCTAGAAAAGATTATTTACAAAAGGCTGTATACCTTTTTAGATACATTTCATTTTCTAAATCTAAATCAATATGGTTTCAGAAAACCGACCTAGTTTTAGTATAATTATATGATAAAATAGCGAATGCTATGGCCAATAAAGAACATGTAATTGGAGTATTCATGGACTTATCAAAAGCCTTTGATACACTTGACCACCAGATTTTACTTTAAAAACACTCTTATGGAATTCGTGGAGTTGCCCTCTCCTGGTTTAAGAGCTATTTATTGAATAGACAACAATATGTAGTGTATAATGATGTTTCTTTAAATTTCCTACCAATCCAATGCGACGTTCCACAGGGGTCAGTACTAGGCCCTTTACTCTTTCTATTATATATTAATGATTTAACCAATGCAAAGCCTCTCTTATCTTTCATAGTATTTGCAGATGACACAAACATCTTCTTTTCACATCAAAACTTAAATACCCTAGTAAATACACTTAATAATGAGGTACTAAAGTTATCTCTGTGGTTTCAATGCAATAAATTGTCCCTTAATTTAGATAAAACAAATTTCATGTATTTCAAGTCGTAAATTTTCATGTCATTGATTTTCCTTACAACATAGGCCCTACTTATAGATAATGTTTCTTTTGAAAGAAAAAGTCAAACAAGATTTTTGGGCGTCTTTATCGATGAAAATTTAAATTGGAACAAACATATATGGCACATAGCTACTTCTATTTCTAGGAATGTTGGTATACTTTATAAAATAAAGGGATTTTTCCCTTGCAAAACGCTCATTATGCTTTATAGTTCAATGATATCACCGTATACAACATATTGCAATTTAGTTTGAGCCACCAGCAACAAAACAAAAATCAACTCTATTTACTTATTACAAAAGAAAGCCCTTCGCATATGTACCGGTTCACCATATTTATCTCACACCAGACCAATATTTTACCAACTGAAAACTCTAACCATGCTAACAATATTCGACATCAATTCACTACAAAGTTTAAAATGACATGCTCCCTCTTTCATTTCAAAACTTGTATACTTTAAATAACACTATTCACTCCTGCCCTACTCGCAATTCCTCCAATTTTCATCTAGTCAACCCAAAGTTACTTATTGCCCATAGATCTTAAGACACCATGGTCCAGACCTATGGAATTCTCTCCCAGAATTCATTAAATCCCGTTGTTCCCTTTCTTCATTTAAAGCTAAAGCCAAGGTTAAAACGATGTTACTATCAGAATATACAAGGTAACAATTTCTGTGTCAACTCTTCAGTCTTTTTCACAATGTTATCCTTTCTATCATTTTAATCATTACCGATCATCATCATCATCATCATTTCATCATCAACATCATCATCATTTCATCATCAACATCATCGTCATTATGCTTTTAAAGGTAACAGATAGTTTTGGGAGGCCCTCAAAAACTTTTCGTGAGATTTCTTTGAATTTACTTAATAAAAAGCAGGGTACTAACATAACTAAGATGCTATGAAGTTTTTTCCTCCTCAAGTGAAATATTTACTGAATGAGAGATGAAAAGTAATAAAAATCCCTGGCCCAAAAAAGAGGGGACGTAAATTCAAACAACGGCCACACACACTACTCACATTAGGATTGCTGTGTGTATAGAATACGCTACACATAGTGCGAAGCGCTGGGTTTATTGTGCGGGGAACCTTCGGGTGGATACGGTCTTAGCGTGAGGCAGTGAAAAGCCGTTACCAAACGTTTCTTACACTTACAGATATTTACACTAAAATTTATTCGAAATCGTGAATGGAATGTTAAATAATCTCGTACATGTGTCTTATGATAAATGGAGAGTAGTATGTGACTATCTTAGATAAGTTTCTTGCCAGTAAGATTTTTGCTACCGAGACTGTCTATGAGCTTTAACTTAGGATTTAAATTATTTATCCATTCTGCTTATTAAACATTTTTTAGCTATTTCATATTTGTTTGGGGCTGCCATATTCTCAAGCAAATTGCTCACAATGAGAGAGAGAGAGAGGGGGGGGGGGGGAGAGATTAAGGAAAGGAAGAAACTATATTCGTCGGTTACAGTGAGAGAGAGAGAGAGAGAGAGAGAGAGAGAGGGGGGGGGGGGAGAGGGGGGTTGGAGTATAGAGAGAGAAATGAGAGAAAAGGAGGGGAAAGATATAGAGAGAGAATCCGAGAACCAATTAAGAACGGAATCATGAGTGAGAAATATAGGGTGTGGGAAGAGGGAGCTGACACACATTACTATTAAAGGGCAATCCAACCTTTGTAAACACCTGATTTGTGTGAAAGGAGAAAAATAAGAGAAACAGGATTGTGAAAGTTTGAAAGAAATCGGACAAAGCATAAGAAAGTTATGAACGTTTGAAAAATGGGATCACTACATCTATGCGAATCTCAAATTGGCAATTAGGTGAATCGATTTTGATGTATTCACGGTCAACTCTCCCATTTGTCGTACACCGAAATTTCCCCTTTCTCTCTGATAAGTACCCTTTTTACTACTAAAAGTGCCCATTTTCCTTTCTAATAAGTGCCCTTTCCTTTTATGATAAGTTCTCTTTTTTCTGCTTCTGAAGTACAAATTTTACTTTGGATAGATGCCCCTTTTTTCTTTCTAATAAGTGCCCTTTCCCCCTTCTGATAAGTGCCCCTTTTCTCGCTAATACGTGCCATTTTCTTCTTTGATATTAAAGTGCATTTTTACTTCTGATAGCCCCCTTTTCCCTTCTTATAAGTGCCCATTTCCCCCTTCTGATAAGTGCACCCTCTTTACTTATGTTAAGTGCCCCTTTTACTACCTAATATGTGCCCTTTTCACCTCTGATAAGAGCCCTTTCATCCTCTGATAACTGCCCCCTTTTGCCTATATTTCCCATTCTTTCTTACAAAAAGAGCCATATGGTTAGATTAACAAGGTGCTATTCCTGAGGATACAAGGCACTTGATATTATCATCCTGCCTTTAGTTGATTTTCCATGACAAGGCGGTCAAATTACTACAGTGACTTTCGTCACTTCGGAATCACCAACCAATTCTTAGTTTGACAGTGTATAATGTCATAAAAGAAGCGAATAAAAGAAATATATGTCTTGTTTGAGTTCAAATGTAAAACATGAACATGAATAAAAATAAAGTATAAAATTATTAGTTGGTAAAACAGTAAGATTTTCCTGGGTTATCACGGGAGAGAAAATTACACAAAACAGACATGGGTGTTTGATTACCTTGGTAAGCAGTGACTACTATGTGTCGGTTCGTGATGACGAGGAAAATGAAGAGAGAAATTGTTGGCGCCTACCATGGTCCCTACAATAAATTATTTTTCATCGAATGTAAGGTCTGATACACACACACACACTTCTGCAACTTAGGTATTAAAATCACCATATCGCGAGTTGAAGATCTAGCCTCTTTCCAAATATGGGGTTTTCCCACAGGCACTACTATAGTCCAGTCGGAAAGGGGGGTTCCCGTGCACCATCGAGATAAAATTTTTAAACCAACTTTTTTTATAAGTCCTGAAGTGTCTAGTTAATGAATTTTGATGTTCCCATTGCCAAAATCGTGTCCAATGGGGATCAAAATCGGCCATTTTGGCACCATCTTGAATTTTTGATGAAATTCCATAATTAGCATATCTTTTGAATTAGACATCATGCATGAATAAATAAAACAGCTTTTTTGAGTAATAATAGGATGGGGAATCGATTAAGAGAGTTATTTTTGTGATTTGAGTAACCTGGATTCCACAAAACATCAAAAAGTGTGAAAAAAGTGATAAAATTTGCACAAAAAATCGTGCATCTTAACGTCATCTTGTTTTTCAACTAGTAAAAACAATGATAACCTGCAAATCTTTACTAAAATATGTTGAGAGGGATCTAATCATGATTTTCATGCATAAATTTACACATATACCTTAAAAATGTAACAGTATGGTCAGCTTAATGACACCTCTCAGATTAGGAAATACATGCGTTTTTCATGCATAATCGAGGCCCATTGGCTATTGTGTGCGAAACCAAATAGACTTGTGTGTGTTAGAAGCGGCACATTTGAGACGCTTTTACCAGCATGTGTGGTAAGAGTTATACGTTGAGTTATGGGCAAATGCATGAAATTTAATTGATTTTTATAGTGTACATTGAATAATTTTTTGTATTTCTTGATGGTTTATACTCAAAAACAGTAAAATCAATCATTTGAGATCAAATCGAACATAGATACTATTTCAGTAGATTAGGGTAACGATTCTGTGCTTGTCTTGACGGTTCGTCTATCTGTTTCTCCTGTCATGAGCTTCTCAAACATGAAGTTAATGACATCTTTAGTTTGAAAAGTGCCTTTTCCTTATATTTTGTTTTAGAAATATATACATTATGCAATATTGCTTTAGAATAGATAGTCAACAATTTACCAAGATGATAATATATTTTCAATTCAAATATCTTATCCCACAATACGTGACATTGACAGCAATTTTAACACCAATATTAGTAATTGATGAGTGTTCCATGGGGTTTGATTTCAATTATATGACATTTTAAAAATTATCTTACTGGGAATGATTTGATGAAATCAATTAATAGTATATGTAGTTTTGGAGTAATGGAGATGATTATCTCAAAATTAAATAAGATGTCAGGTTAGAGACATGACAAAGGGAAAGAAGATGAAGAGACGGAGAGAGCTAGAGAAAGGGAGAAAACGAGAGGAGAGGTTTATAGAGAGAGGGGAAGAGAGAAAGTCATATAAAGAGAGGGGGAGGAGAAAGACAAAGAGAGGATGCAGAGGCAGGGTAGACAGGCAGAAAAGAGGGATAAAGGACGTACGAGGAAGATGGTGACTGAGAAGGGTGGGGAGAGAAAGTAGAGGAGGAGGAGGAGAGAGAACAGAAGAGAAGACAAGGCAAGGCAAGACAGGGAAGAAAGGATAGACGGGGGATGATTGAGAGCAAAAGACAGGCAGACAGACAGAGTCAGAGAGAGAAACAGACAGACAAGCAGAGAGACGGGTATGGAAGAGGGATATCAGATGGTACAAGGGAGTGGGTGGTAAGATGAGAGAGGGAGAGGGAGAGGGAGAGAGTGCACGCGCTGAGGGGGAAGGATCAAATTAGTGATGGAGAGAGGGGGGGGGGGGGGGGGTAGTTAGTGAAAATGGAGTGTGGAGGACGACCCTAAATCCTGTTGAACCTATTAATTGGTTCTTATAATCATAAAGCTACCCCCCCCCAAAAAAAAAAAAAAAAAAAAAAATCAAAATCAAAATCAAAATCAAAATCAAAATCAAAATCAAAACTGACAGAACGTACCTCGACCTGACTTGCAACTAAGCGACCCGAATCCAGCTGAAAAAACTTGAATATAGACAACCTCCCATGAGGACGAGATTCGATTTAACCCATCAATAATTTGAAATCAAATCAAAGCCTATGTATGCCATAGTACCCCGAAACATAACAGTCATTGATATAGGGATTCTGTTAGTTTTGTTTGGTAAGAATTGATTAATTGATAAATTGAGTAAGTGAAAATAATATTTATAAACTGTATTAGGCTTTTGTTTGCTATAATCCGAGTAGGTATTAATGTCATACCCAGTTGCAGCATACACTTTGAATGGTATGGCAATGTTCGATATAATTGTAATTATATTCTTCATTCAATGTAGAAGGGGAAGTTAGTTTCTATAGTAATCATTCTATGGCAATGAAAGGTGCTGTGGAGCTTTTGCAATTGAGGATTAAGTGGAAAGGAAAATGGCCTTGAAATAGTTTTTGATAGTCGTGCTACGTATTATAATTATGTCTGAACATTTATTTAGTAGTTGCTTATCCAGAAAGCCATAATCAAGAGGGAAATGTACCAATGCTATCTTTTATGATGATAATATTTGTTTTGTTTTTTTTCATAGCAATTATGTCTGTCAAGCATAGGACTCATGCAGGGCACTCCAATATTATTACACGGCTTTTACTGCGCTTTATACATATAGCAATTTTAAGGAATAAATTCCTGTCAGAAACCCATGAACAGAATTTTACTGAATTGAGTTGAACTGACTCGGACTGGATTGAATTGAATTTATATGATTTTATTTGAACCTAATAGAATTGAATTGAATTGAAAAGGCATTTATTTAATAACCACATCGCAGCTCAAGAGCTGAATGACCAAAGACAAACTAAAAAAATACAATCAACAGACATACATGCATGTACATTCATAAATAAATGTACAACAGTCCCGGAGAGAGAGAGAGAGAGAGAGAGAGAGAGAGAGAGAGAGAGAGGGGGGGGGGGGGAGGGAGGGGGAGATAGTTGAATAAAGAGAGAAACAGATAGACAAAAAGACAGAGACAGAGAGAGTGAGAGAAATAAAGAGAGAGAGAGAAATAAAGAAAGAGAGGGGGGGGGGGGAGATAGATAGAGAGGGAGGATGAGATTTAAAAAAATCGAAATGACAATGAGAATGACTTTCATAGTTCTGACCCATATTTTCTGTCATTATCAATTATCAAGATTATAAATCTTGCACTTGTCTTGTATGGCATGTATTCCATCATATAGTAATTAATCCTTCTACCTCAACTCACTTATCAATTCTTTCTTATCAATAATTCGCTTGTCATAATGATGCTTTATGAATTTAATATTATTAAACGACCCAATCGTGATTAAGTTATATAAGTTTCTGGACATATAATAAACAAGCTTTGCTTTTAAATATGTCCAACTGTTTTCACTATCACTAAATAGGTCAATATCTGTGCATCATATTTTTTACTTATTGATATTTGATCATGTGCCCCTATCTATGGAAAAACATCATTGTTATATGTTATTGTTATTGTATTCATTTTATGTTATGCACTGCAGTATCATGTTAATATGAATGATTGAAAACAGTCAATCAAATCAAATCAAAAACCATAAAGATAATGCCCCGAATAATCATAGTCATTGATACCGGGATTCTGTCAGTATCGTTTGGTAGAAATTGATTGAACTGCGCATTAACTTTTACCTTCATAGCTCTGAACCATATTTTCTATCATATCAATATTATCAATATTATAAACTCTTCACTTGCCTTGCGTGTGATGCACTAAAGCTGTTTGTTTGCTAATCCAAGTAAGTATCAATTTTATATCCAGTTACAATATACAATGTAGTGGCAAATTTTGATGTAATTGTGATTATATCCCTCATATGAATGGATAATGCCGATGCCGATGAAGAAAAATGTGCTATACTGTGACGTCATTCATAGTATAGTGCACTATACCATGAATGTCGTCACAGATATACGATCGATTTTTTTTTTTTTTTTAGAGTGCTTTTTCATCGATAACTTGTGAAAAATGCTATTGGTATCGGCCTCATAGACTACTGTGTGAACCGTGGTACATTTTTATAATTATTTTTTCAAGATTCGTTGGAGGGATATTAAACAAATAATATCATGCACTGTTTCGAGCCACTAGTTAAATTATGGATTCCTCGGTGACAGAAATAGCACCATTTTCTTCGTGCTACGCCCCTCAGAAAATAGTGCTATTCCTGCCTCCTTGAAATCCATAATTTCAACTAGAGCCTCTAAGTGCATGGAATATTTGTTTATTCTTCAGTCAATGTAGAGAGGGATATGATATCCTATTAATAATTCGATGGTACCACTTTGAAGTGAGGGTGAAGTGTTGTTATTTTGTTGTTATTTGTTGTTATATTTACTCCTATTTCGTCTCTTAATCACAAAAGGCCATGTCAGAGCATTAGCAGTCGCGTATCCAGAAAGCGATAGACATAGGAAATCGGTAAATGTACCAAATGAATATAGAAGCACTGATATCAAAAAGTTTCTTTCCCTTTCATGATGACAATTATATCTGTCACGCAGGCTCTTGGCACTCCAGTCATTGCCAGTATTACGGCACTTTATAACAGATTTAAGGAATGAATTCCTGTCAGGTATCCATTTATTATTGATTTGAAGGGCCCGGTATTTATTGAAAACCATATCACAGCTCTAGAGCTGTTTACAATATACAAACTTATAATATAGTTAAAATATACATTCATATTTACACCTGTAGAGAAAGATAGGAGAGAGTTGAGAGAGAGAGAGAGAGAGAGAGAGAGAGAGAGAGAGAGAGAAGGGGGGGGGGAAGGATGGGGATAAGGGATAAATATCATATATCATGTAAATGACAATACATTGCGAATAATTGCAAGACTGACGATGTAAAGTTATCGATATTTGCATTGTGACGCAATAATAGCTGAGGACATGTGCGCACATCAAACTACCATCGTTATCAATGCCGTCGAGGTGCTGCTGCATGAATAGTAAACAAGTACCAACAATCTAGGATTTCAAAGTCGCTGAATTGAAATTGATAGAGGATAAGAGCTATAAAGATGGATTTTCATCAAATTGAAACAATGGTTTTGATGAGCAAAAATCACAGTGCTACAGAAAAGAACAACCAGGATGAAAAAAAAGATATCTAGAACTTGCATAGATTGGAAGCTTTTTAAACATCTCATTTTGCTTATTTCTATCGTTGGAATTGGGATTTGGCTCCAAACACCGTCAGGTAAAATGAGAAATAACAAAAATATTTACATTTTTACTTTCCTTATAATCATCACCATCTCCATTAGCATCATCATCATCATCATCATCATCATTTTGATATCATTTTAAATATTATTACTGTAACTGCTATCATTAGCATCATTATCATTATCATGATGGTGATGATGATGATGATGATTATCAGGAATATTCATATTTTTAGCAGTGTACAACTACTATTATACTAGAATTTATAATCAGTACGTTCATCATCATCATTATCATTAATTTATTTGTTATGAATATTATAGTAGCAGTTGTAATGAATCAGCAGAAAAGAAGATGATGATGATACTATATTTAAGGAAAATTAAATTAGAAAATTAGGGGGAAAAAAACAAACAACAACAACAACAACTATGAAGTACATAAAAGCCTACACTCTTAAAAAAGTTGGGCAAAAAAAATGCCCAATTTTTAACCAACACTGGGCAACATACTGTCCACACAACTTTTGGTTAAAATTTGCCCAACTGATGTTGGGCAATCCATTTACTATGTTGTTGGGCAAATTAAATTGCCCATCAGTTGGTGACCCATTAGATTTTACCCAACTCTACAATTGCCCAACTGTTGGTTATATTCTCAGTTGGGTAATTATTGCCCAACCAATCTTACCCAATAGGATTGCCCAACCCTCTATTTGTTCAGCTGTTTGGTAACAAATATCATGTGGTTGGGCAAATTCAGCTGCCCAATTTATTGTTTCCTTTTTCCTCCAACCTAGGTAAAAAAAAAATGAAATCTGCTTGTTACGTCCTTCTGGGTCTTAACCTAATCAATCCTAATCCTAACCTATCCTATTTTAAGCTATCCTATCCTATATCTTAACCTATCCTATCCTAGTCCTATCCTATCCAATTAGTGCAAACTAGTGCAAGCTCTTATATACCCCTTATATTTTTTTACGCATTCGGTGACAGTTAGTAAATCGGGCCACCCCAAACCATACGCTACTAAAAATTCATGAATATTCATATAAGTGTTTTCCCCAATATTGGGTAAAAATATTTACCACAAGTTGGGCAAAAGCGAATTTCTAACCAACCATCAGTTACCCAACAAAATTTACCCAACTGGCAAAGGAAATGTGACAAAATTACACAACTACAGGGCAACAAGTACCCAACCCATAATTACCAAATACTGTTGGTAAATATATGCCCAATATTTAGGTAAAAAGTATTGACCAATATTGGTTACACCACTCGAGTGTCCAGTTGGTTAATAATAGCCCAGAATTGGGAATATTTTTAACCAACCAGCAGTTACCCAACTAAATTTACCCAACATTTTAAGAGTGTACACACACACGGAAATAATAAAGAACAAGAAGTGAGCACAATACGGGGAGGGGTTTGGGGCTGACCCCTCCTCCTCCCCCGAGAATTTTAAAGCTACCAATATCAGAGCAAGTATTCCGGTTTTAATTTTCGTATATTTCACAGACGAATCAGATGGTAAACGCAACTATGATGAAGTTCTCTGGGATTTCTGCGGCTACGATCCAGTCGCAGAAACACCTCGTGATTCCATGTTCCCCGTCTACCATCCCGAGAGCTCGACGGTGCCCCGAGGGGAGGCACGTAGGACACGGTTCAGGGAGAGGTTTAGTTTTTTGTGGAGCGAAGTGATTGGGGCACCTGAATCTTATCTCTGTCTCATTACATCCTATACTACCTGTAAACTAGGCAGACTTACTATTAAATGAGGTATACCTTTACTTTTCTTACTTTTCTTACTTTCTATTTTTCTATGGAAAGGGGAGGGGGGGGGTATATAGTTGAACGCCTATTTATATGATTTATGTGTATATAATTTCATTTTTAGTGAGATTCTCTATCGTATTCAAGTTATGTTGCCCTGCATGTAAATAATGACTTCGTGACCTGGGCGTATTCTTTTTTGTTCAATGCACATGCCTATGTTCCTTTGTTTGATATGAATGTTGAATAAAGTGATGAATTTTTTAAAAATCCTATAATTCGGGGCGCAGGTCATGAAGAAAATATATTAGAGGAATTCAGCAAGTACGGAAAGGGGACCGAAATGACCCCCCCCCCCCCATGTGTTGACCCTTTAATTATATGCCAAGGAGTTACTCCTTGAATATGCTTAGTGCACAATTTCCTTATGTAGCTGTCACACCTTGGCGTTTTAGCCAGCGTATGCCGACGTATGAAAATTTAAGTTATGGGTAAGTTTTGTATAAGTTAAGAGCACGCTGGTTATACGTCGTAGTTCGGCGAGGTTGTCACAAAATTTTGTGCATGCACAACAATTTTCGACGTATGCCAGCGTATGGCTCATACGTCCCCCATACGCGGGCCATAAGTTGTAGGTAAGTTATGCGATCGTTGACACACGTTGACACAAGTTACTTGTAAGTTACTCATAAAGTCGAAATATGTCAAGATAATGTCTAGCGTACCCAAAACTTATGAGTAACGTGCTTTGAACCTATTTGTAACTTATATCGAACGTATCTCAAACGCATATTGACGTACATGTATGTACGTATATAACGTGTTCCGGACGAAGTTTTTTTTTCATTCTTGGGCGTATACACAGCTTATTCATAACGAGTTTGGCGTATACATAACGCATTAGTAACTTATTCAGAACGTCTCGATAACTTATAGATAACTTATACCAACGAATGCTTAGCGTGTTTCCGACGTTCACAACTTACGCCCAACGATAGTCTAACTTATGCATAGCGCGCGGCAGCGTATCGCTGACGATTACGTGTCGTAAACCTATAAACAGGCTGCCGTTCGACGATTTGAGAGCATTAAATTGTATTATTTTATATGATTAAAGTATGTCTGCGCAAGAAAAATAACGAAAACAAATTTTGTTGGTGATAATAGTCAAAACCAACGAACGTAGAGGGCGTCAACACTTTGCAGTGTTGCTATTAGGAAGGTTCACTTCGCTAAATTTCTGTGACCATCGTTTTCTCTCAGAGAGGTTTTTCGGTAGATTGTAGATTTGATTTTTTTTTCAATTATTACTTTCAGAAACTTTTGAATTAAAATTTTAAAACCAGACGTTATGTTTAATAATATTTTTATACGATTTTTATAATTTTCAGGAGAAAAAAGATTAAAATAGTGATAAATTTATAATTTTACTTTACGATACAATAATATGTATTTGTGAGGTTGCTAACGCTCTTCTGCTCTATTTCGCTGCTACTATACTACGTACGTGTACCGTACACTGGTAGAGGTCAGTGGTACCGTACCGTATAGAGCTAGCTGATAGTACTAGTACAGATTTCACTGCACTCGCACTCTCGATCGCATCCGACCTCCTAAGGCTAGCTGAGTCAGAGCTCGATGATGGATCAATCAATTCAAGGTTTGATTTTAGTTATAAATTTAGATTAACTTATTTGAAATGATGATGAAACAAATTTGGCAATCCAGGGTAATAGGGACCCGCATGTAACGTTAAATTTAAAAAAAATTGTTCGGATGCTGGATGGAGCGATATGATGGAAGGGGGATCAGATTCGGATGACCGGACACTTAACAAAAATGAAGCCTTCTTTTTTGTATTTAGATTCAACTTAAACCATGCATTGAATTTGTGATAATCATCATCTATATATTTTTCTATAAATAATATCGTCTAAGTTAGATCAAACACTTGTATTAAAAAAATTAAGAAATAGGTCTAGGCCTAATGCCACTCACACTTTTGCGAGGTTATTGGAGATAACCTCGCACTCTGTACCTTCATACTGTGAGCAATTGCCTCCCATATAGGCAAGTATGTGATATCTTGCCCATATGACTTGTGTGCAGGAGGGGAGCAAGATCATTGACCAAAAACAGCCTGAAAATTTCACTCGATCCAGATGATAAATATCCTATCGAAGGATCAGGCATGAAATTATCATTCTAAAATGTAGAAAAAAGTATTTTCTCAAAATTTTGCCGATTATATTGCAGGGCTGCCAACTCTCACGCATTGAGCGTGAGACTCACGCATTGCACCCAATTCTGACTGTCTCACTCTGATAAACGAATTCTCACGCTGAACCCCCAAAACAGAAAGTTATACTGCGTGTATGTATACATGTACGTGTGACGACTATGATGAGTGTAACTATGGCCAGACTGACATGGCTTTGGCGCGGCAGCCCGCCCGGGCCGCGTGGCCCAGCAGAGTTTGTCGTCGATCGTACACCAACGTAATAGCCAGCACATCCCTCTACGGCCGGACAGCAGGATCTTTCATTTAAGTTTAACTCTTGAAATTCGTATAAAAAATCATGCAGTAAAAAATCTGGAACTTTGTAATTTTGGCATTTGTGGCATTAACAACAATGTAACCTATTTATTACTTATTCAATTCAATTTAGTAAATTAATGCTGCTTTGGCTATGACTATGTATGTGTTAAAATCATGGCTAACGTATGCACCAGATTGAACCATTTGAAATGTAAAATTGTCAAAGCTCCCTACCGTGGAAGGGGGGACACCCCCCCCCCCTTCCACACCTTCTCCCCTCGGTCGCTTCGCTCCCTCGCAATGTCTCACTCTAAACTCTCCCTCAAGGTTGGCAGCCCTGATATTGGTGTTTTTACTTCTTCAGCTTAGAGGTCGTGACAGGCCGAAATTGACACAGCCCCATATAGTGATGGTCCCGTGAGTGGTCTAATGCTTGTAACTTTTTCAAACACTGTCAAAATGCTGTTCGTCTGGATGGATGGATACACAACTCGTCCGACAGTCCGGCCACCATTCATTGACCAAGTACACAGGATAAGTGCCGGCCACACAACAACTGCCTGGGTACAGGCCTCTTATTGGGGTAGGGTCGGCTCTCTTAAATGAGAGAGCCGACATTAAGAGGTTAACAACGAATGGGAGACAGAAAATTTGGTTTACTGCCCATCACTTATACATGTACAAACTTATCTGAAGATAACCTTGTACTCCAGACTTGCTTTTACGGGTGAATAGGCTTCAATAGCTTTTGTGTGTATCAGCAAGCGTTTTTCCAGTCTAGATCATTCATACATGAGAGGAAAATAATTATTTAAAATTTCACTTTCTATTTTGATTCCCCAAATTTGTGGCAAATTTAAGAAAATTAAATCTTGCTTAGAGCAACTTTGTTGTCTGTTTTTGACTGCTGCAACAGTGAATGTTGGACACAGTCTCACATAGGCAAGGACCTATGAGTGACTGCCCATTAATGCTGCCTGGGTACTCATACTAATACGCCACTCATACTAGGGCCAAACTTATGCGGGACTGTAGCGAACATTCACTGTTGAGCAGTCAAAGCGAGATTTAATTTTCTTAAATTTGCGAGATTACCTGTTTCAGGGAATGTTCAACTCCTAGTTTGCCACAAATTTGGGGATTCAGAGTTGAAAGTGAAATTTTTAAAATTATTTTCCTCTTGTGTATGAATGATCTAGCGGTCCTCGAAAGTGTTAAACCTGCCGTGCCAAACAGATCTCCAAAGAGCACTACAGATGCCAAGTTAGACACTACTAAAACACCATCTAGTAGAGGTACTAAGGAGACCACTCATAGACCCTTGCCTATGTGAAACTGTGTCCAACATTCACGTTGCAGCAGTCAAAAACAGACAACAAAATTGCTCTAAGCAAGACTTAATTTTCTTAATTCCCCCCCCCCCTTCCACAGGGTTCTTTATTTACAAAAAACAAATTCAACAGATACAAATAATCATATACTTTCGTATTCAGGATCGTACAACAGAATGAGTAAACAATGGCATAACAATGAACATCACGGCCCAAACTTAAGGGCAGAGAAAAAATAAAGATTTCTTTTTTTCAATACATATGATATAAAACAATACATAGTAAATTGATCATTTTCATGTTGTCACGCTGCCAACACTCTCAAAACATTTTCTGAATAGAAACCATTTCTTCAGTAATTTCTTTCTTTGAGATTCGTTTGATAAATGTATTTTTCCATTTCGTAATAACATTTTACAGCTAATATAATTTTCTCAAATGAAGGTAATTGATTTTGTAATTTGGCATGAAATATTTCTCGTCGTACAACCATCAGTATACAGTTTAGTGCATTGTTATTGATACCGCAAAATCCAAACAACTTATTTTGATTTGTAAGTATAACCTTTTCCCCAGTATTATGAAGTACCCAGTACTCAAATTTAGACCATATTACATTCGTGTACTGACAAGAGCAAAACACGTGTATAATGGTTTCTTCACTGTTATTACAAAAGGTGCATTTTTTATCAGTTACCACACCAAATTTCAACAATGCATCTCTCATATATAATATTCTGTTTAAAATCTTGATTTGGAACCATCTCATATTGGTATCTATTGATTGAAAAGGAATTAAACAATATGACCCCCATCGTTCATCCTGAATATCTAAGATTTTTTTCCACTTTATAAGACTTTTACATTCTTTGACTTTGTATTTTAAGAAAGACTGATAAATATGGGAACAACCAGATTTTGTTTTCACTATAAGGTGCAATGCTTCAGGAATTATAGGTTCTATGGCCTTTGGAATTACACGTGTACTCTTTTCAAAACCTGACCGAACAGCATTACATAGACCATAGTACTGGAGAAAGTTTGTTTGTATGTCAAACCGACGTTGAAAATCAAAATATGAAAGAAAAGATCCGTCTTGTTCTAAAATGTCATTCACAAAACGTATTCCCTTTACACTCCAGGACCTAAAGTATATTACTCTACCATTCATTTTTATTTGGGGGTTATTCCAAAGAGGTTGACATGCAATATTTTCGATAAAAAGTTCCACCAGGTCTGACCATGCTAAAAGAACCTCTTTCCAAAATGGATTTGGTGTCAAGTCTGCCAAGTTTTTGTAGTAAATAGATCCCGTATACAAATGAAAAGAATAATTTTGAGGCAAGAACGAATAAAACATATGGAAAGTGCAATTTTTTACCTGAGAATCACTTACAAATCTTCTAATCCACGATATCTTTAGAGATTTGGCATGAATAAAAATATTAATCATTTTAACTCCGCCTTCAGAGTATAGTTGACACATTTGTTCTCTACTTATCTTATCAGGTTTGTTACCCCAGATAAACGCCTAAAAAGAACGGTTTATATCTATCATAATTTGAGAATTAGGTTCTGGAAGTGATAATAACAAATAATTTAGTTTTGGTACCAACAAACTTTTAACTACAGTTATCCTCCCTAAGACAGTTAAGGTTCTTTTTGACCATGACATAATTTGGCGTTTTATTTCTTTAATTTTTTTACAATAATTATGATTGACCATTTCTAACAAGTTAACCGAAAAGTCTATTCCTAAGTATCTCGAGTAACCTTCGGATACCCAATTTAGTTTGTGTTCTGGCATTAATTGTTTCTTACAGGCCCTATTTTTTCCGATCCATATCACTTGAGTTTTCGTAATGTTTATCTTAAGGTTTGACATTTTTTCAAAATCATCTAGAATACTTAGTGCACAGTGTAACTCTTCCTTTGTACCATTAAGTGTCAAAAGAATGTCATCTGCGTATTGTAGGAGTTTACTTGTTTTTCCATTTAAATACAAACCAGATATAGAATTGGAGCGCCTAATCAAAATTCCTAGTATTTCGCTAACAAGTAAAAAAAGGTAGGGCGATAAAGGGTCTCCTTGACGACACCCTCGTCCTATAACAAATCTCTCTGTACAAAATCCATTTACTGTAACACTAGAAGACGCATTTTCATAAAATAAATGAATCCATTTTTTCAATGATGGCCCGAAGCGAAAGAAATCAAGAACATTAAAGAGAAACTTATGCGATACAGAATCAAATGCCTTTTCGAAATCAATAATCAACAACATGCCTGGTATATCTCTAAGTTCTGTGTACAGTAGCGTATCGTAAAGTAAACGAATATTTTCCCCAATAAAACGCCCTTTTAAGAATCCCTTTTGATTCTCGTGTATTAAATAGGGCAGCACATGCTTCAGTCGATTTGATATACATCCAGATGCTATTTTGTATATAACATTTAACAGTGAAATAGGACTCCAATTCTTTAGTAAATGTCGAGGTTTGTTCCCTTTAGGTATCAGTGTGATTATACCTATTTTTTGTGACTGCGACAGTTCTCCTGTGAAGTAAGCGTAGTTCAAAGATTTGATAATGAATGTTTTAAGATATTGCCAAAATAATCGATAAAATTCAACAGTGAAACCATCTTGCCCTGGGGATTTGTTAGTCTTCATACTTTTGAGCATTTGATAAACCTCCTCTTCTCTCAAAGGACCTTCCAATATTGTGGACATTTCCGGAGTTAACTTAGGAATATCTGAGTGGTTTAATAATGTATCAAGATTTACGTCTTCAGTTTCTTTACTCGCATACAAATTTGGGTAAAACCTAAATATTTCTTTTAATACACAATCCTGTCCACTAATAACATCTCCATTCTCTGTTGACAATTGACGTATTTCTTTATTTACTTTATTCTGTTTTTCTAAGTTTAAAAAGAATTTTGATGGCTTTTCTCCAAGCTCCATCCACTTGATTCTTGATCTCATAGCGATGCCATCATTTACTTTCAAGCGAAGAGTTTCAAGTTGTGATTTTCTGTTATTTAATTCTATCAATACAGCAGTCTTATCATTCGATATCACTAATTTTTGTTCCAGTTCTTCTATATTTCTTTCTAGTTCCTTTTCCCGATTTACATTTTTTTTCTTGATGAAAGAGCCATATGATATAGATTCTCCACGTAATATCATCATCAAGGTTTCAAAAAATAACTGGTCATTGATAGAAAATTCACATTCCCCAACTATATTATCATTTTGATCAAACTCCACTTTATCTTTTGCGTAAAATGTAATTGTCTCTTTTATAGTTTTAGTAATTTTGGAAACAAAAATTTCATCTTTTAATAGAGAATTGTTAAACTTCCAAGTTCCGGGGCCCCTTTTAATCTGATTTAAACTCAAGTTAAGACGAATTAATGAATGGTCTGTTCGATAACCAGAGATAATATCGGATTTATGAACTAAAGAAAGCAATTCTGATGAAATTAAAAAGAAATCTAATCTACCTTGTTTAAAAGGATTCGGCTGCCGCCATGTATAGTACTTTTTCATTGGATATCTAATTCTCCATGGGTCGCAAAGGTCTAATTCATTCTTCATATTGTTTGCCTGCTGTCTCGCTCTAGGGTTATTTACATGTAAATAATTATGAGTATCAAAGGTGTGGTCCTGAACTAAATTCCAGTCCCCACAGATAATGACATGTGGATTATCGAATTCAATTATAATACGTTGAAGATCTGCGAAAAAGGTTGGATTATCAGTGTTTGGTCCATATAAAGACGCAAGAGTAATACCGTATTCATACAGGGTCAAGTCTAAAACTACCAAATTTCCCCGATTATCTATTCTACAGTTGTTAACTTTGACCGCAATAGTATCCTTGAAAAGAATTGCTACTCCTCTAGAGCTGGATGTATGATGGGAGAAAAAACAGCCGCCTCCCCAATCCTTATGTATTTCTGTTTCTATTTCAGGAGTAAAGTGGGTATCTTGGATACAACATATATCGTATGATTTCGATTTCAAATATAACAGTACATCTTTTCTTTTCTTATCGCTAGCTAAGCCGTGACAGTTCATTGAAATAAAAGTAATGTCATCCTGCATCAGAAAAGAGTTTTATGGCGAGAAAAGGCAACGAACTACCTGTGGAAGCATTTTTCAATATAGACACAAACAAAACAACGAAACAACTACACACCACACGAACACGGAACACAAAGGTGGGCTCGCTCTGCGAGCCCGAATAACGCCACGCCCGATAAGCCCCGGGAAACATCATCGCGGCCAAGGCAAAAGAAAAAAGCCTGTAGGGATACCATCCCTAAATCCTCTCAAGACCCTCTGAAATACTAGAGTCATTATTTAAAGCAGGGAACTGTAACTAAGAACCCTGTTTAAAGTGTATTTGTGGAAGAGTGAATTCACACAGTGCGATATCAAACAGCACTGACAAAATACGACACCTAAAATCCATCCTGGAAAACCTGATATCAAGATTTTTCTTTCTCATATGACTTGGTAGGTAAAGAAAAGAGACAAGTATACGAGAACAAAGCATCAAAAATCCTTTTGATGAAAACGTGATATAAAGACATGTCTATTTCTCATGAGATTCAATTTGAAAAGAAAAGGGACAACTATTTCAGAATAAAGCACCCAAAATCCTTTCGATAAGAACACAATATAAAGATGTCTCTTTCTCTGAAGACGAAAGAAGAAAGAAAGAAGAAGAAGAGAAAAAAAAAAAGAAAAAAAAGAAAAAAAACCCATACCAGAACGAATAAAAATCGTTTTTGTGGAAACCTGATATAAAGACATGTTTCTGTCTCATAAAACTTGGTTGGTAAAAGAGAAAGGAAAATAATACCAGAACAAATCACCGAAAAAAATTTTTGGTGAAAGTTTAACATCAAGATATGTCTTTTTCTCATGAGACGTGATTTGATGGGAAACAGGACAAGTATTCACGGGGGGGGGGGGGGGGGGGGGAAGGGGGAAGAAAAAAAAAATTGTGGAAAATAGAATTCACACTGTGCGATATCAAACAGCACTGACAAAAAAAAAAACACAAAAAAAAAAAAACCGACACCTAAAATCCATCTTGGAAAACCTGATATTAAGATGTTTCATTCTTATAAGACTTGGAAGGTAAAGAAAAGGGACAAGTATACGAAAACTAAGCATCAAAAATCCTTTTGATGAAAATGTGATATAAAGACATGACTATTTCTCATGAGACTCGATTTGAACAGAAAAAGGACAACTTGATTCAGAACAACATATCAAAAATCCTTTCGATAAAAACCCAATATAAAGATGTCTCTTTCTCTGAAGACGATAGGAGGAAAAAACAAAACAAAACAAAACAAAAACAAAAAAAATTGTGGAAAAGTGAATTCACACAGTGCAATATCAAACAGCACTTACAAAAAACTACACCTAATACCCATCTTGGAAAAAAGAGAAAAAAAAAGTACTGTCCTTCACAAAGAAGGAAGGTCATTTTGCTTTATATCCCTTGAAAAGTTAGTTTAAGTTGCAAAGTAACATCAGACGATCAACTTGATCTCAAAGTGTATGACCCTATAGACATGATAAACGACCTTCTACAAATATATAATAAAATACTGGCATACATATGCAATTCGGTTGCATTTTGAATTGTTGTATACTGAATAATTGCGTAAAAACAGCTGTTTAAATTGCATATAGCTCACATTCACTTACTCTAGCAGAAGGCATAAAACTTGTCAATGAATGTCGAAACCCCCTTTGAGTTAGACATTCCAACGTATTGGCAGGTGACAACATCAATGAGGGAGGACACGCTATTTTGCGGATAAAAACATGTACGTGCATATTCCGCACCTCTTTAACTCATATCTGTATCTGATAGGCCTATATAAAAAATAGTATATCAGCAAACTACTGAACTCATTTAGATGTAAAGGTGATATTGAGATAAATTTTCCCTTTTCTGAAAATTACCTCAAAATATTTACCGGTGACGTATATCAGGAGAGTATGTGCTCAATTACGATTAATTTCTTGTACTTGGAGTCATACTACATTTGTTGTATGTTAAGTACCAATACAATAAAACCATTTCGCCATCTTTGAAAACAGGCCTGCTATACGAACCGCCGCGCGACCACGCCACACGGCACACCAACCCCACCCTCACGAAGGGTAGGGCGCAACACCCCGCGAAACACCCCCCTCTCACCGGCGAACCGCCCGGTCCAGTCCACCCAACACCCCATAAAAAAGCATTGCAAATCCACGAACTCTCACGTCCCCGACACCCCGCCAACAAGAGGGGGGCACCCCACAAACACCACACCCCACCCCCCGCGAACCCAGGGCCTAGCATCCACGAAAGGTCGCGCAACACGACGACGCGACGCGAGCACGACCACACGACGGCTCGCAGCAAGCCTTTGAAGCACCAACATGTACTACAAGATATATGGTGATAATTTTCCATTTAACATTACATAAAGAAATTCCTGGATTTTCTGGAAAAAATGTGCATAACGGGAACGATAAAAAACAGCACTTCGCATAATTTCAAACATACGTAATCAGTTCCAGCAAATTTCTTTGAAATCTTTTCAAATTTTTGATTAATTACAGCAATGTATAGGAACATGTCTCTCTATACTCTTTATCATACGATTCTCATTCTGGTATTGAAACAAGCATTATGATGTTACCTCGATTTAATGTTGTGTGGATTTATGAATTTTCTTGTATGTTTCAAATTCATAAAAACAAATATCGGAATTTTCTCGAAAGAACATTGATAAAAAAATCATACTTTGGATCATTTTAAGCAGCTCAAACATATGAATTTTTTTATATTTTGGATGTCTTGTTTTGTACAAGTGTTTTTTTTTTTTTTTTTTTTTTTTTTTTTTTTTGTTCAAAATATGACAATTCAATCCTCCACACAGCAAAGGGGGTTGAAAAAGTATCATCTCTGAGCATTTTCTTAAATTTGCTAGATTACCTGATTCAGGGACTCTTCAACTCTTACTGTGCCACAAATTTGAGGATTCAGAATTGAAAGTGAAATTGTAAATAATTATTTTCCTCTCATGTATGAATGATCTAGACTGGAAAAAGGCCTGCTGATACACACAAAAGCTATTGAAGCCTATTTACCTGTAAAAGCTAGTCTGGAGTACAAGGTTATCTTCAGATAAGCTTGTACATGTATAAGTGTAAGGAGACAGATGCTGTCACAATGACACAAGGTTTGCGAAAAAAAAGAATCATGTTATTATCCTGTATTTCTTGTGATATTGGATTTGAAATTAAATATTGAGATGTAATCAACACTTTGCAGCTTCAAATTCAAAAATTGTATTCATTACATGTGCATAGCACCCCATCAGTTTCCCAGCATAATTTGACATGATACTGATATCGATACGACATTTGTTCATTGCAGTTTCCTCCATAAATGAACTTTATAATATGTACATGTAGAACCAAAAAAGAGAAAAGGAATTCTGTATTAACCATTTTATTCTGTGACATTAAAGGGAAATCCAACCTTGATAGCAAGTTGCTTTGAAAGAAAGAGGAAAAATCAGAAAAGCAGATTGGTGAAAGTTTGAACGAAATTGGACAAGCAATAAGAAAGTTTTGAATTTTTGAAAGTTGCAATCACTGTACATATGGGAATTTCAAATTGGCCGAATAGGTAATGTCACTGTGATGTAGCTGTGGACAACTCCCCAATTCGCTCTAACACACAAAATGACTAAAATGTCACTTTTGTTCAAAATGCGTTATTCAGTAGGATCCTTTCATTCATGAGGACCTATAACAATATGCTATCTCCAATATATTTTGAGTACAGCCCCGAGGGTAAAAGCGCCTCGAAGAAAAGTGCAAATTAATGATATTTTTGTGTACGACAAATGGGAGAGTTGTCCACAAAAATGTCACAATTGACTCGCCAAACTGCCAATTTGAGATTCGCATAGATGTAGTGATCTCATTTTTCAAACATCCATAACTTTCTTAGTCCTTGTCTGATTTCTTTCAAACTTTCGCCATCCCGTTTTTCTTATTTTTCTGCTTTCACACAAATCATCTTATTATCAAGGTTGGATTGCCCTTTAATGTAGGCAAGGCGCTTGCAATGTCATCCAATCCAAATGGCCTCTATGGTGCATGCACCTTATATCCCATTTATTAAAAAAAACCAAAAAAAATCAACAAAAAAAAAAAACTCATGCTCGTTTTATATTCACTTTTTACCCTTATAATTACAACCTTACAAGGCTATTCAATTAGTATGTTGTACATGTGATTTCTATATCTATAAATTTCTGTAAGCCTAGAGATGTTCACTTTTATTCCACATGGACTTACTCTAAAAAAAAAAAAAATTTAAATAGGCCAAAGTATTGGGAAACCTTGCCCAATACTATTGTAAAAAATCATTTGAATGTAAAACGAATGTGTTAATTCTCATACGTAATTCAGAGTGGGTATATTATTACAGTCGTGTTTGAAAATGTAAAATTAGTTCACAGGCCGTTTTCTACCAAGGTAATTTGAGTGTTATTATAGGCCTAACATATACTTGTTTAATGCTACATTAACCCATAGAGGTAAAGAACTTCCCTAAAGTCTAAATTGATCAGATTTCATTCCTCAAACTGGCAATAATTTTTTTAATTCTTACCCTCTTACATATTTTGAAAAATAAATATGAATTTAACATGAATCAATATGAATGGTAATTGCAAAGTTTTATTTAAAAATTGCAAATTTACATTTTTAAATAGTGATGTTCAATGCATTGCCAATTTAGAGAGTGTAATGATTAGTTTTTAAAAGTTGAACGGCTTGTACATGCAGTGGCGGCGATTTCATGTAAATACATGTAGTAGGGGAGGAGGGAGGAGGCGATAACACCGAAGGCCATTGCCGAAGATCTGTTTTGAGAAGTAGAAGGGGGGGGGGGGGTGATCGTTATTATGCGAGCGAACAAAGTGATCAAGTGAAAATAACAGCAAGAAATAATACTGTTACTACTACTACTACTACTACTACTACTACTACTACTACTACTACTACTACTACTACTACTACTACTAATGATGACCTAAAAAAACAGTTCTTATAAAGTGCATTACACCTATGGAAAAAGGTCTCAACGCGCTTATGGAAAAAGATAAGAATATGAAAGAGGGAAAGCTGCTGAAGAAAAATCATGCACTGAGCGTAGCTTAATTAAATAGGTACATTTTCAGAGCATTTTTAAATTGCCCAACTGTGTTAGCTTGTCTTAGGTTTTGTGGGATACTATTCCAAAGTTCTGTTGAAATAATTAAAGAAGCCTCATTTTGCCATCCCAATACACTCAAGGCCAATAAAATGTTTGTGGTTGGCCTAAATTTAGTCACCTGACTCAAAATAGAAAAAAATAATAAGCATTAAAAATCGAAGGGGAAGATGACCCCCCCCCCCCCCCCCCCTCGTGATTGCCGCATAATATGTGAACATGTATTCATGGAACGGCACAGCACACTGCATTGGAAATGGAATCAAATAAGAGAGGTGTCTTGTGAATAACTTTGACTTATGTGAGGTTGACTTATTATGCTAGAGTTTAATTCCAAGATCGCTTTATCTTATTACAAAAATACATCTTTTCATCTGTTTGCTGTGATATATTTTGAAGGGAAATATTCCGGGATGGTCCATCTCAACTCAACAACGATTTATAAATAAATGGGAGAAAATGACTCTCAAGTGCATTCTTTAATCAATTTCATATTCCTATAATATGTACATGGACATGATTTCAGTAGGTGTATTGCACCTGTTATCCCTGTGATTATTTCTAACCATTGTATTTCTATCCATTTGAATAACTGCTGCTTTTGTGTCTATATTATTTCATTTACAATACACTTTGTAAATATTACTCATTGTCTGACTCCTATATGCCGACGTCGTAAGGATGCCAATAGTATCGTTCTCCTTTGCGGCCGAGACAGGTTTGTAAATATGTTTATGCTTTTAATTTTTTTAATTGCATGCTACTGGTATTTCCTGAAATTGCAATGCAACTTATTGCTACACATTTGAAAAGCTTGTGCTGCCTTGTGTTTATATAATTATTTTACTTATTGCATTAGTATATATTTTAATGATGAGATGCTATATACCTTTTTTCCAGTATATACTTACCAATTTGTAAATATTATACTTCTGATTTTCTGACGCCTATATGCCGACGTCGTAAATAGTGTCGCCAATTATAGTCTCGCTTCCCTTTGCGGCCGAGACAAATTTGTAAGTACTTTTTATGCTTTTATTTTTATTAAAGTGCAAGCTACTGGTATTTCCGGTCATTGAAATGCAACTTATTGCTACACATTTGAAAACCTTGTGCTGCCTTGTGTTTATATAATTATTTTATTTTTTGCATCTTATGATGAGATGCAATAAACTTTTTTTTCTCGATATATACTAACCAATATGTAAATATTGGTAAGTATATTCTGATGCCTATTATGCTGACGCCTATATGCCGACATCGTAATGACGCCAATAGTCTAGCTTCCCTTTGCGGCCGAGACAAGTTTGTAGATATTTTTGTGTCTTTGATATTTTGATTGCATGCTACTGATATTTCATTTCATTTTTAAATGCAAATTGCTACACATTTCAAAATCTTGTGCTGCCTTAAGTCTATATTATTATATTTATTGCATTATGATGAGATGCAAGACACTTTTCCTATACTTACCAGTTTGTAAATATTACTTCTCATTTTTTAATTAATGCAAGTGACATTTGCAATATTGTACTTCATATTCATATTCACTTGTGGAAAATAACAGTCCATTATTTTCATCAAACTAATGAATGGATGTAATTTGACTTGATTGAGGTACATGGGAAATAGGCCTATGCCATATACATGTAAGATGTGTATAAGACATGTATAGTACATTCATCATTCATTGTACTGATTTTATTTTTAATGATTATAAATAAGTTTATTGTTTAGGCTTTGATTTTGTAATACAATGTTATTTCTTTAATGCCAATTTCTTTAAGTTTCAAAGCATACTGACTTGTGTCTAATCTTTATTCACTGAATTGTGCATTCATTGATTACATGTGTGCATGTGTACACATAATACATAATTGTGCTGCACATTTGTATTTAATTGTGAAGAATTCATTCCATTCTTTCCATGTTAATTAAATGAAACTAATAGATGTAACATGTTCATTTAAATGTAATTCATTTGATGCTGATGGAATGTGCCATGTACATGTAAGACGCTTCACTCCTTTTTCATTATATACATGTATATGGCCGATTTATTATGTGTTCAAGTTACACGTATTGCTTTCACTCATGTGAAAAACTGAAACCTTAACCATAATTCACTGCTGACCACCTCCTTCCTTCCCTACTCCTAGGTGTGCAATTACATATTTTATTTTTTGAACATGTCTGAAGTAATGAATTGCGGAATGCATTTTTAATAAAGGGTTCTCATAAAGTGTTTTTCTTATTTTTCTTCTTGATCTTAATGGTATATACTTTATAACTCAAGTAATACTTATTTTATGTTCTTATGTACGTAGCACATTAAGTATTCCACCATCACTCAGTACGTTTGATAAATATTTGCTGTAATGTGAACAGGTGGATAAACTTTATTCATCTTTGACTCATTACCCGGGACTCATTGGGATTGTCTTTGCAAAAACGTGACAAATTTCTTTCATTAGACTTGACAAAAATGAGAAGATAAAAAGGGTCCACCATAATACCTTGAATAAATAATTTAATATGAAATTGACTTAGCCGATGATGTCATAATAATAATGATAATAATAATAATAATAATAATAATGATAATAAACGGAGTTTTGAATCATCTAAGAAATAATCAAATACTATACAAATTAAATATTGTGGACTGGACTTACGATTTTTTAGGCGGAGAACCAACTCAGACGAGCTGAAGAAGCGTCCTGGATCAGACGTGAAACTGTTCTCCGCCGAAAAAATCTAAAGTCCACTGTCAAGATTTAATTTGTATAGAATTTAATAATAATGATATTAATAATGATAATAATAATAATAATAATAATGATGATGACGATGATAATAATATTAATAATAAAATTTAAAAATAACGATGATTATGACTTTGTCGTTTAATTCTACCTTCCGGCTTCATAATTATGTTCCATTTTTACGGGATAGTCTGGATGAATTGAATCATACCTCAAAAAAACCAATGAACAGAGTGTGAGAGAGTATGAGTGTGTAAAAGAGAGAGAGAAAAAAAAAATGATGAGAGAGAATAATCAATACATGTGATAGTGAGGTTGGATGAAAATGAGAAAGTTAAGAAAAAAAGGGGGGGATAGAGAGGGGGGGGGGGGGAGATAGGGAAGAGTGAGAGAAAAAAGATAAATATCTAAAGAGAGAGGGAGCAAGGGTGAAAACAGTTTCCAAAGAGTCAACACCATATCCATTTTCCCTATTTGATGTGAATTAACCTCCCTCCCTCCTCTCTCCCCCGACATCTTTTTTGGAAAGGGTTAAAAAAGACACTGGATGAGGTCTGAATATAGAAGTGGTGGCGATGTCAAATTAAATGTAACTTAACCCCTCCTCTAAAAATAATAACAATGAAATAGGTTAATAAATGAATACATACATAAATACACACCTAATATTAAAAATATTGATTATTAATTAAAAATGAAAAATTTAAATAAAGTAAACAACTAAATATTTGAATAAATGAATAAAAAAGAATACAAAAAATAAATTCATGAATAACAAAAAAAATTAATGAATAGAATTATTTAAAAGATAATGAATCGAATTCATGTCAAAATTTCCAATTTCAGCTATTAAATTCCCTGCAGCAAGAATCACTGGTTTTGCCTCTAACGTTGTTTTGTTTTGTTTTATGGATGTGTTTAGCCGTTATCCTAAATTATGAAATATTCATACACTGACAGCACAGCACAGCGACTCCTCGGGCACGTCCAGTGCAGCGAGATGGTATTTCGCTCGGTACCTTTCCCTCGCCTTGCCCCCTTCCCAGCCGCCTAGGCTGACGCTAGCTAGACCGTATATATACCGTTAACAAGCTCAGCATGCAGACGACGCATTCATTGATACCGCATTTTGATGGATCAGCGAATAGATTTTATTTAATTTCAGCAGTACGCCCGCAGCGAGGGAGAGGTTACCCCTATTCCAAAATGCATTGCGAGTGGTCACAAAATCAGCTTGCCGAAAACGTCATGAGTTTAGCACACTGGTACAATCACTGATCACAAAGATGACTATTTACGGTAAGATTATAGATTATAGAAATAAAATTTACATGATATCATGAATAGAATAATGTTTCAAATAATGTATTCTTGCATCACATATTTTTTTCGAAATCTGTATCTTTTCACAGTATCTCCTTTTGTCTTCATGTCGTTATCAATCCGTCATTGTATTACTTCGATTTATGGTTTCGTTGGCATGCCTACCAAAATGTGCGCGCACTTCAACTGCATGCGCGTAAGAAGTGAACCTTCCTAATAGCAACACTGCAAAGTGTTGACGCCCTCTACGTTCGTTGGTCAAAACTAATCATCAACAACAACAACGATTCAAATCATAACCGCACTAGACATCGTAGTATCAACATCACCGTCATGCCGAAGAAAACTTCGCTGCCAATACGCCATTATACGGTAGCTGTAAGTTAGAAACACGTTCTGTGGTCGTCCGGAACACGTCAAGTACGTCTACATACGTCAATATGCTTTGGAAATAAGTTTGATATACGTTACACATAGGTTCAAAGCACGTTACTCATAGGTTAGAAATAAGTTTTGGGTACGCTAGAAATTATCTCGACGTATTTCGACTTATGAGTAACTTACAAGTAACACGTGTGTCAACGATCGCATAACTTACCTACAACTTTATACGGGACGTATGAGCCATACGCTGGCATGCTTCAGCGTGCTCTTAACTTATACAAAACTTACTAATAACTTATTCGACGTACGGCCAGCGTATTCGCCATTTTTTTCATACGTCGGCATACGCTGGCTAAATCGCCAACGGTCGCCAATCGCCAACGCTATGCATAAGTTAGACTATCGTTAGGCGTAAGTTGTGAACGCCGGCAACACGCTATGCATTCGTTTGTATAAGTTATCGAAACGTTCTATATAAGTTTAATACTAAACACGCATAGTTACTCTTGGTAGGAAACATACTCATATCACCCCTGTTCTGAACTCACTTCATTGGTTGCAAGTCAGAGATCGCATTGTTAAAATTTTACTTCTTGTTTACCACTGTGTCAAAGGTTCTGCTCCCCAGTATAATGTTAACTTGGTTCACGATTACATTCATGTCAGATCTTTACGCTCTTCCAACTCCGGTTCTCTTGTCGTTCCAAAATCTGCAAAACTGGGGGAGGGGGGGGGGGGGGGTGGGGGGAACGGGGTTTTGCCCATGCTGGTCCTACTCTGTGGAAAAACATACCAATAGTAATTAGAAATAGCGATTCCCCAGATTCATTTAAGAGCAATCTAAAAACTTACCTCTTTAATACTTCGCCCAAAATTAATCAAAACCATCGATAGTTCAGCGTATGCCAGCGTTTTAGAGAAACTTTGATACGTTGGGCATACGCTGGCTAAATCGTCAATATGTTATAGTGAGGGTGCGAAATTCAATGAGAATCTGCTGGAAGTAATCTACCAGGAGCAAAGCAACTTAGTGTTCTTTTTTCGAATTTTGAACGCACTTTAAACTCTTAAGAACATTTACTTCTTATGCACTTTATCCTGAATTAGGGCGCATATAATCCCCCTTTTTTTCCTTTTCTTCTTTCATTTCCTTTCTTTTGCGTTTTTGGCGCCCCCTTCAAGTGCCGCCCGGAGTAGACACGTTTCATAAAATCAGCGAAAAAAGGGTGCAAAATTGTCATTATTCAAGTGAAATCAAATCAGCCCCCCATCCCCCACTTTCAAAGACGCTCCGCAGCCCCTGCTTAGATACGCCATTGTAGATGGGTTTTTTTTTTCTAGAAACAATCTTGATCTGCATAAGATGTCGAATAAAGTTTAGCTCCAGGACGTCTTTCATATAGATATGTAGTCGTCGCCGGACATTCCTCGCCGAGTAAACACAATCTTTCACATGCGATAAAAGTATAACATGAGCACTGAGCGTCAGCGAGGCACCATTGGCTGCATTCAATGAGAGACGACACAGTGTGTGATGACCTCACGTAGGCATCGATGAGGGCGGTATTATCGGCCAGAAATCTGAAGTTTTTGAAGCCACTGTTACCTGTTTGTCGGTTTATAAAGTTGAGATAAAACGACACAGATTAGTTCAGCTTGAAACAAATTAATGATATATGAAGAGTGATGATATACATGTAGATGTAGGAGCAGTCATCTCTAACAATGATCCACTTTGGACAAATAATTTTTCATCAAACGTAAGGTGAATTAGAAATGCAATATTACTGTAAAATGCATCTTACGGGTGTAACAATAAGTTTGAAAATTCAAGAAAAAGAGGAAGCTATTGATAAGGGTACGAATCACAATAATTCTGTCCAATTCCTGTCGTTTTCCTTCAAACGCGTCTCCTGTAGCAGGGAAGACCCCTTCCATTTTTCAGTAAGTTTGTCGGTATATTTTTCATGATGAGTTCGTCGGTACAGATGAAAAATTTGCTGCAGATCTTTCTTTTATGTGTGTATACAATTAGAGGTGTGTGGTCTAGTGGATACGTCATCGGACAATGGAACACATGGTTCACGATTCGAGTCCCGCCGTGGCGCTTTTGTCCTCTGGCAGGACATTCATCTATATATATTTGCCACTCTCCACCCAGGTGTAGTAAATAGGTACCTGCAATGCTTTCAGTGCCTCAGGGCAGCTGGGCTTATTAAGCCAGAGTAATAATATAGTCATTTGTAAGCGCTTTGAGCATTCCCTGGGATGGATATGTGCGCAATATGTAGCTATTATTATTAGGTGGGCTGTACTACAAGTACAGACCACCTTCTGTTTTTGTACGAAATTTTCTTTATTTATGATTTATTATTATTTATTTTTATTTCTATCCACTTTTTTGTGTCCGCTATATCTCCAAAACGGCTTATTCAAATGTATTCAAATTTGGTACGATGGTATATATGGTTATTGTCTCAGCACATAAATTTTTTCAAAATATGAAAATGCTCAAAACGGTCTATAATTAATTTTGGCCATATTTCAGGCCATTTTAAACATTTCAAAATTTTCCGCGCTTGCGCGCATGCGCTCGCGTCAAAGGCCTTAAGTTCCGTATACGCACAATATCTCCAAAACGGCTTATTCAAATGTATTCAAATTTGGTACGATGGTATATATGGTTATTGTCTCAGCACAGAAATTTTTTCAACATAGTCAATGCATCGTGACGTCATCTAGGCGCCATTTTGTAAAATTCTGACATATGCTATATCTCTGCAATACAAAGTCATAACACAGCAATATTTGGCATGATGGAAGTTAATTAAAAGCGAAATTAATTGAACATAGGGTGCTTGCACGTACGCGCGCGTTGGTAAAGTTGCGCGCGCGCAAAAACTGAAAATGCTCTAAATGGTCTATAATCAATTTTGGGCATGTTTAAGGCCATTTTAAACATTTCAAACTTTCCGCGCGTGCGCACATGCGTGCGCGTCAGTGGCCTTAAGTTCCGTATACAGCATGAAAATGACTTATCTTGGACTGTTTTAGCATTTTAATTGATCCTACATGATTTCTAGAATATTTTCTTAAACGCATGCGTACGCGTACGTACGTGCATACGCGCACAATCGGTAAAAATGCCTTAGATTGACTGGAATGGACTGCATGTGTTACAGGGCATTGTTAAACATTTGCAATTGGTGCGTGCATTATAACTCCTAGTACGCGAACGCGCGCATTACCCGCATGCACGCAAACATGTAGAAATGCTTTTATTGGCCTATAATTGATTTTAACGTTGATTGCGCGTCATTTTGACATTTTATACACTGTACTGTGCGCGCGTCAAAGCATTTATGTAGGAACATGCCTACTTCATACTTCAATATTATTACTCTATCGCATTTCAACTCTTCCACAGCCCACCTGTAGAGTTGTACTTGTTCAACTCTAGTTATTATTGTTATTATTATTATCATTATTATTATCAATGTTATTGTTATTATTATCATTATCATTATTCTTATCATTATTATTATTATCATTATTATTATTATTATTATTAATAATATTATTATTATTATTGTTGTTGTTATTATTACTATTGTTGTTATTATTATTATTATTATTGTTATTATTATATTATCGCTTATGCAGCCCCCCGACCCCTATTAAAACAAAAATGCTTGCAACGGCTTTGTTGACCTTTTATTTTTCAGAGACAGTCGCTTGTACTTCTAAACTAGTGCTGTCATCGCAACTAATTACCGTCTTAACTGATCGAAGTCAGGGGTATAGTGTATCGCGTGTGTCTATAGGTGCGTTTATGCTTACTTTGTAAAGGCAGAATGATCGTTTTTAAACGCTCATCTTAAACGCTCATCTAAAACGTAGTTTCACAGGGTACTGTTTATGCTTCTTTTTTCCAGGCGTATTCGGGCTCTGCAGCCGGCCGGATTCGCAAACCTGCACAGTCAATCCATTCAAGTCTTGTTGAATTTCAGGCTCTGACCACGCAAGAAGGGCTCGTTGTTCATCTTCACAAGAGCCCTTGACACACTTATAGACTTCAACTCAATGATATAAATATGAAATAAGTATTAAGTAAGCAGATAGGTTTTGCTGGGATGGTGACTGCTTATGCATGCATTGAGGGGGGGGGGGGGGGGGGGAGAGCATTGCGCAAGCCGCGCGCAGATTTTCGCTTGAATCGCGTATCGGAAACACGTTTAAACGCGTTTACTTGATTGCACGTTTATGCTTCCCCAGAAACCGTCTTTTTTGGAGAAACGCCGATTCAAAACGCACATTTTTTGGTGAGTTTTACATCGGCGTTTTAAATAGGCGATTATACGAAAATGACTGGACTTTGGCCTGAAAAATGTGAGCATAAATGCACGCTATAAGTACCAGCACGCAAATAAGTGACGGGGGCTCAATGTAGGCGTACAACATAAATGCAGAGAAGACAAAGAAGTCTCCCGTGACGTTCTAAGAAAATCCCCAGTGCGACCTAGGCGTTCACATGACGTTTTAAACATTTGACGTGTTCGCTGTAAGGATTTCATACCAGAATGCACGTAACAGTATAAGCCTCATAATTTTGTGTTTGGTGTGTTTGTGTGTGTTTTCAAATCATAAGGGGAGGGGAGATGGGGTAGTGCTGGCACCTAATTCAATCCTCATTAACCTGAATAAGCGATTGTGTAAAAACATTTAAGATAAATGTCTGTAACATGTAAATTTTTGAAAGCGTGATAGCTCAGTTTAAAACCGGGGGGTCTCGGGTGCAAAACCAAGTTGATGCGCTAGTGCCCGTTGGTAAGGCATTAATCCTCGTTACCAAGTCCCTCGGAGAGGACTTAAAGCCGTAGGTCCACTGGCTGCTTATCTACAAATATATACTTGCTTTCTTAGCAGTCAGCTAAAAAGAAAAAAAAATCATCATCATCAATTCAGGGAAATGTTTCATTTCCCTGATGAAATCATCACCTCGGTCCCGAGGAGAGGAACATGTAGTCGTAGACATTGTCTGTGTTGTGTGTTTGGTCGTTGTCGCTGGAGTGATCTCGTGTGCCGGTTCAGAAGTAAGTGAAGCAACATCGATTGATCCTTGCCCTGTTGTGGTGGTGGATGTTGAGGTTGCCTGTGATGTTGGCCTTGTTGGTGTTGGATTGCTTGTTGTCTCACTGATCACACCACCTGCTGGTAACGAAGGGTGTGTGGAGCCACTCGTAGCAATGATATCAACCTCAGTTGTGGAATTGGACGTTTCGGATGACGTCACTTGATCTGGCGTCGTTTGGGTTGAACCTTCTGTAGGCGTGGTAGCCCCAGGTGTTGTGTGTCGTATAGGGCTCGACTGAATTTCTGTTGATATCGAAATATATTAACATTGGCAAGAAAAAAGGAATAGTGAGAGGTCTTAGGACAAGGTTGAGAGTCGTACAAAATCTCCAATAAATGATTTAAGTGCATCAAAAGAGGGCATGTAAATATTAAGAATTCTAATTAGATTATCAAAATTAATTACCGCTGACATTGACGTAACCCATTCATCAGTCGCTTACATGAAAAATTAATGATAAAATAATATCATTTTAAGGTGTTCTTTGAAGGTTTCCATGGTGGGAAGATAAGTTATGAGTTTGCGGTAACACATTTAGGTTAGTCCTGAAAAGGACTGTTTGGTATCTTTCTTGTAAATTTGTAGTTCTAAAAAGAACTCTCTTTGAAGAAAGATTCCCTATTGTCTCTGTGCGCTGGTGTCCAGAGAGTGGGTGGTTGGGCAGTGAACTGGATCTAACTGGTTTGTTGATGCTGAGTGGGTGGCTAGGTCGGGGGTGGCATGGTTGAGTAATGGATGCCAGATGTCGTTGAGTAGCAACCCGCTGTCTTGTTGTAGGCCTACTGTGTCATGATAATGAATTTCTATGGCTTCCCGTACCCGTCTGGTGTGCCAGTGCTTAATTGATGTGATGAGAGTAGAGTCAGACCAGTTGACTTGGTGTTGGTGTTGGTGTTGGTGTGCGTGGCGATGGCCGACTTTTCCCATTCACTTCTGTTGAAGCTGGTGCCCAGGTCGAAATTCCAATAGAAACCAGTAGAAACCAGTGGGGACATTTTACTGGTGTCTACTGGTTTTAGGATTCTAATGGTTTCCACGGGAATTTGAACAGATTCCAGCAGAATTCCCATAGAATCCATTACATCTCACTGGTGTGAAGACCAGTATAAACCATTAAAATACAGTAGAGTCTACTGGTCAGAAGAACGGTACGAAAATACTGTGTCAAATCGATAGAAACCAATAGAAACCATTATATTCAATTGGATAAAACCATCAAAAACCAGCTGAGACTATACTATATTAAGGGTATAAAATCAGATTCAAACCATAAGAAACCAATAGAAACCAGAGTAGTCTACTGGTTTTAAAAAGGGCTGTATGACCAGTAGAAACCATTTATAGAACCAGTAGACTCTACTGGCTTAAAGAAGGGTGTCAAAATTTCAAAGTCAAACCAATAGAAACCATTAGATTCAACTGGATTGAAGACCAGTAAAAACCATCAAAAACCAGCAGAATCTATTTGGTTGATATGAAGGGTATAAAATTAGAGTCAATCCGTAAAAAATCGATAGAAACCAGAATAGTCTACTGGTTTGTAAAAGAGCTGTATTGCCTGTAGAAACCAGTTAGAACCAGGAGACTCTACTGGTTTAAAGAAGAGTGTCAAAATACAGAGTCAAACCAATATAAACCATTAGATTCAACTGGACTGAAGACCAGTAAAAACCATCAAAATCCAGCAGAGTCTATGTGGTTGATATTAAGGGTATAAAATCAAAGTAAATCCGTAAGATACCAATAGAATCCAGAGTAGTCTACTGGTTTTTAAAAGGGCTGTATTACCAGCAGAAACCAATTAGAACCAGTAGACTCTACTGGTTTGAAGAAGGGTGTCAAAATTTCAGAGTCAAACCAATAGAAACCATTAGATTCAACTGGATTGAAGACCAGTAAAAACCATCAAAAACCAGCAGAATCTATTTGGTTGATATGAAGGGTATAAAATTAGAGTCAATCCGTAAAAATCGATAGAAACCAGAATAGTCTACTGGTTTGTAAAAGAGCTGTATTGCCTGCAGAAACCAGTTAGAACCAGGAGACTCTACTGGTTTAAAGAAGAGTGTCAAAATACAGAGTCAAACCAATATAAACCATTAGATTCAACTGGATTGAAGACCAGTAAAACCCATCAAAATCCAGCAGAGTCTGTGTGGTTGATATTATGGGTATTAAAATCAAAGTAAATCCGTAAGATACCAATAGAACCCAGAGTAGTCTACTGGTTTTAAAAAGGGCTGTATTACCAGTAGAAACCAATTAGAACCAGTAGACTCTACTGGTTTGAAGAAGGGTGTCAAAATTTCAGAGTCAAACCAATAGAAACCATTAGATTCAACTGGATTGAAGACCAGTAAAAACCATTAAAAACCAGCAGAGTCTATGTGGTTGATATGAAGGGTATAAAATTATAGTCAATCCGTAAAAAATCGATAGAAACCAGAATAGTCTACTGGTTTATAAAAGAGCTGTATTGCCTGTAGAAACCAGTTAGAACCAGGAGACTCTACTGGTTTGAAGAAGAGTGTCAAAATATAGAGTCAAACCAATAGAAACCATTAGATTCAACTGGACTGAAGACCAGTAAAAACCATCAAAATCCAGCAGAGACTATGTGGTTGATATTAAGGGTATAAAATGAGAGTAAATCCGTAAGAATCCAATAGAAACCAGAGTAGTCTACTGGTTTTAAAAAGGGCTGTATTACCAGTAGAAACCAATTATAACTAATAGACTGTACTGGTTTGAAGAAGGGTGTCAAAATTTCAGAGTCAAACCAATAGAAACCATTAGATTCCACTGGATTGAAGACCAGTAAAAACCATAAAAAACAGCAGAATCTATGTGGTTGATATGAAGGGTATAAAATTAGAGTCAATCCGTAAAAAATCGATAGAAACCAGAATAGTCTACTGGTTTATAAAAGAGCTGTATTGCCTGAAGAAACCAGTTAGAACCAGGAGACTCTACTGGTTTGAAGAAGATTGTCAAAATACAGAATCAAACCAATAGAAACTATTAGATTTAACCGGATTGAAGACCAGTAAAAACTATCAAAAAACAGCAGAGACTATGTGGTTTATATCAAGGGTATGAAATCAAAGTAAAACCATAAGAAATCAATAGAAACCAGAATTCTGTACTGGGTTTGAAAAGGGCTTTATTACAAATAGAAACCAATAAGAACCAGGAATCTTTACTGGTTTAAGGAAGGGTTCAAAATACAGAGTCAAACCAATAAAAACAATTCAATTCAACTGGACTGAAGACCAGTAAAAGCCATCAAAAACCAGCAGAGTCTATACAGTATGTATTCAAAATAAATAACAAAGAGTCTAACTGGTTCTAGAAACCCAGTTAAAACTAGTAGAAAATATACTAGTTGAAACCACTGTATCACCAATTGGCGCATTTTCTTAGTGGAAAAGATACCAGTTGAAACTAGTATCTCCGATTGCCACAAACTTTGTGCCAGTTTTCCAACTTGGTCTTTCCATTATGTTTTTCCAATGCCATCTGTTAATGGAAACGGCAATTTTTCCCTAATACCCTTGGTCCAGTTCAATACCATGCGCAATTAACTTTTTTTCCCCAGTTGTCTACTGGCTCCAGTTGGAAACCAGTAGAATACCAGTTGAGACCAATAGAAACCAGTTAATTTGCATAATAAATACTGGGTGCTTGTGTATTCATGTTTTCATATTATTTATTTAAATTTGCAGTACATTTCTTCATTGTTGATGATTTAGTGTAGTGCAAAACGTTCACCAAATACAAAGATGGGTCAACAAACGATTACTAAAACAATTCATTCACTGGTATCAATTACAGGTAATTAAACAGTAACTAAGGAAACACTAACCAGGAACTAAAATATGTTCATTCAATACAAGTATATGGACAATGCCCTCGCACTTCAAAATATGCAAAGTCTCCAACTTTCCATTGCACATTGGAAGTATCGGAGACACACCAGAGTAACTTTGTTACTTTGTTGCTATTGCCACTGGTAGTTATTAGTACAAGATTTTAAAAACTTGCAACTAAAATACCAAGGTCAAATAGTTCAACTGGTTATACTGGTTTCCACTGGTCTAAGTAATTGGACTTGTAGGAAATTCCTTCTGGTTTCTACTGGAAATTTATTCACTTTCCATATTGAAACCAGTAGGATTTCCTTCTAGTCTTTTACTGGAACATGGGAAGTAGTCACTACTTTCCATATTGAAACCAGTAGAATTTCCTTCTGGTTTTTTTACTGGAAGTATTCACTACTTCCGATATTGAAACCAGTAGAATTTCCTTCTGGTTTTTTACTGGAAGTATTCATTACTTTCCATATTGAAACCAGTAGAATTTCCTTCTGGTTTTTTAATGGAATCTATTCACTTTACATATTGAAACCAGTAGAATTTCTTTCTGGTTTCTACTGGAATCTATTCACTTTACATATTGAAACCAGTAGAATTTCTTTCTGGTTTTCTACTGGAAACTATTCACTTTCCATATTGAAACCAGTTGAATTTCCTTCTGGTTTTCTACTGGAATCTATTCACTTTACATATTGAAACCAGTAGAATTTTCTTTCTGGTTTTCTACTGGAATCTATTTCCATATTGAAACCAGTAGAATTTCTTTCTGGTTTTCTACTGGAATCTATTCACTTTCCTTATTGAAACCAGTTGAATTTCTTTCTGGTTTTCTACTGGAAACTATTCACTTTCCATATTGAAACCAGTTGAATTTCCTTCTGGTTTTCTACTGGAATCTATTCACTTTACATATTGAAACCAGTAGAATTTCTTTCTGGTTTTCTACTGGAATCTATTCACTTTACATATTGAAACCAGTAGAATTTCTTTCTGGTTTTCTACTGGAATCTATTCACTTTACATATTGAAACCAGTAGAATTTCTTTCTGGTTTACTACTGGAATCTATTCACTTTACATATTGAAACCAGTAGAATTTCTTTCTGGTTTTCTACTGGAATCTATTCACTTTACATATTGAAACCAGTAGAATTTCTTTCTGGTTTTCTACTGGAATCTATTCACTTAACATATTGAAATCAGTAGAATTTCTTTCTGGTTTTCTACTGGAATCTATTCACTTTACATATTGAAACCAGTAAAAATTCCTTCTGGTTTTCTACTGGAATCTATTCACTTTACATATTGAAACCAGTTGAATATCCTTCTGGTTTTCTACTGGAATCTATTCACTTTACATATTGAAACCAGTAGAATTTCTTTCTGGTTTTCTACTGGAATCTATTCACTTTACATATTGAAACCAGTAGAATTTCTTTCTGGTTTTCTACTGGAATCTATTCACTTTCCATATTAAAACCAGTAGAAAATGGACCAGTAGAAATCAGTATAAGGTTCTACTGGTTTTATCCTAATGGTTTCTACGGGAATTTCGACCTGGGTGAGTATAGTGTATACTCTTTCTTCAAAGAGAGTTCTTTTTAGAACTACAAATTCACAAGAAAGACACCAAACAGTCCTTTTCAGGACTAACCTACATGGTGTTACTGCAAACTCATAACTTATCTTCCCACCATGGAAACCTTCAAAGAACACCTTACCAAGCCCTACGGGGAGCATATTCATCAATCTACTAGAAAGCTTGAGCGATACCACATCAAACAAGCCAAACTTGTCAACCACCTCACCTTCCTCAAACGTTGCCGTGACTCACATGTTGTTCCTCAAGGACTACAACTCAAAACGCCAATCCAATCTCACCGAGCACAACGCATCGTAAAAGAAGCAAGCATGGCCCTTACCAAGGAACGAATCAGCCATACTAGACTCAAACTACACACCACCAATCTCGATATCACGGAAACCTAAGAGAAACTTAACCAAAGCCTCAACCAAGATGATTTCCGGAAGATCAAGAAGGTCAACAAAGCAACAGCCAATCATGCGTTCAAGACCACCATGCAGGGAGAAGCAAATCAAGAAGTTCAACAAGTGGAAGCCCCCTACTCCAACTTCAACACTACCAAAAGACCGTCATCAACCTCAGCAACCGAGAAATGAGCGAAGAAGAGAACTCCGTCCTTCAACTAGGTCTCAACTTCGCTATGCCTCCAAAGAAGATCCCCTTCTCGGAGGTTATTCAACGGGTCGAGCCCAGCCTACCCTTTCTCAATCGTCCAGCAGCCGAAAACATCAGACTTCTCGTCACTCAAGCCCTCTCTAAAGCCCAGCCACCGAAGCCCAACATAACTAAAGCTTAACAACATGCGGTCAAGAACCTGAGGAATGATCCATCCATCCACATCCTCCCAGCAGACAACGGTAATGCCACGGTAATCATGAACACAGAAGAATACGACAAGATATCAGGCTTACTCAACCATGTCAACACATCTAGCTACAAGAAACTAACCAAGGATCCCACAGCATCAAATGAGAGGAAAATTAACCAGAGGCTTCTCGCTCTTCACAAATCGAACATCAGACCAAACCCTACCAAACCGCACTTCCATGTCACCAGACCAAATCCATGACCTATACCTCACCTGTCTGAATTCCACCTCTATTCAATGGCGAGATAACTTCAAACAACAAGAGGGAGCAGCAATGGGTTCACCACTATCTCCTATCGTTGCCAACCTCTACATGGAAGAGTTTGAATCAGCAGCCCTCAAATCAGCACCCCTACCACCCAAGATATGGCTTCGATATGTCGACGACACCTTCGTCATCTGGCCACACAATGGTTTTCTCCATCACCTCAACTCACGCACCCGAAGATCAAGTTCACCATGGAGAGGGAAGAAGACCAATCCATCCCCTTCCTAGATGTCCTTATTACCCGCAAGCCCGACAGTCATCTCTCCCACCAGGTCTACAGAAAACCCGCCCATACTGACAGATACCTACACTAAAGTCCTTTCATCACCCCTCAGTCATACAGTCCGTCCCCAACGCTTTGGTAAGGCGAGCATACTCCATTAGCGATGGGGATCATCTGAAACAAGAACTCCAGCACATCAAGTCTTCCCTCACTACCATTAATGGATACCCATCCCACAAAGTCAAGACCAAGCCTCCTTCCACTCATCCCCCCCCCCCCCTCTAGTGACAGCCAAGACTACAGTCGTTCTACCCTATACTTAGGCCCAACCTCCCACAAGTTTCAACGTATACTCAAGTCCGCCGACATCGAGGTTAGACACCAGTCTGCCAACAAGCTTCATGCTGCTCTCTACACCCACAAAGACGAGAAACACCCTCTCTCCCGCCCTAGAGTTTACAAGATTCAATGCTCCTGCGGCAAGGTGTACATTGGCGAGACGGGGAGCAGTCTAGCCACAAGGCTCAAGGAGCATCTCACCAGCTTCAACAGAAGTGAATGGGAAAAGTCAGCCATCGCCAAGCACGCACACCAACACCAACACCAAGTCATCTGGTCTGACTCTACTCTCATCACATCAATTAAGCACTGGCACACCAGACGGTATACGGGAAGCCATAGAAATTCATCATCATGACACAGTACAAGAAGACAGCGGGTTGCTACTCAACGACATCTGGCATCCATTACTCAACCATGCCATTGTACCATTGTACGACTCTCAACCTTATCCTAAGACCTCTCACTATTCCTCTTTTTTTCTTGCCAATATTAATCTATTTCGATAAAAAAAAAAAAAAATCTTTTTTTTTTCTGTCAAAAGTTGTCAGGGGGGGCACTCTGCCCCTCCCTGCCCCCCCCCTTGGGTACGCTAGTGGATCAATGAGACAACAAGCAATCCAACATCAACAAGGCCAACATCACAGGCAACCTCACCAATCGGATCCACTAATCTTTCGCCCTGGCTCTTTATATATAGAGAGTATTTTCTCCACTCAAGCTACTCCTGATGACGATCAGAGCACACTGATCGAAACGTCTTAAGAGTATACTCTTTCTTCAAGGAGAGTTCTTTTTTAGAACTACAAATTCACAAGAAAGATACCACACAGTCCTTTTCAGGACTAACCTACATGGTGTTACCGCAGACTCATAACTTAATATCATTTTATCGCTGTTAAGAAGTACTCGTTTCATTATACTTACCCTCTTCTTTCTCACAAATGTATTCGTGCGAATTAGAACAGTCATGGTCTTTCCAGATGAATGAGTTACCGCTGTGTTTCATGAAAAAACAAATGCCGTCTTCGTTGAAGATATTTGATCCAAAGTTGGCGAAGGTTAGGCTTGAACCGTCTAACCAGGTCACACTGGCTAACCCTATCCAATACTGCATTTCCTTGTTTGGAAGTTTGTTGACCAGGAAGTCTTGTTCGTCCTGAGTTCCTATGTAGACAAGGTGCATTCCAAGATTCTCGCATGATGATTTGGAGGAGTCGAAGTCGGACCCACTTTGAAAAAAAAGATAGCAGGAATCGCCATATGGGGTACCTCCTGAATCACAATCTGCAGGACAAAATAGTTATGAAGACAGGACTACTGTTTACATTTTCACTGATAAAGAGCAGAGACATAGAGCGCATCAAAAAGTAAACACTGTGGGGAAAAAAATTGAAAGGCAAAATCCCCCCCCCCCCCCCCCCCGTATGGATAAGGGGTTACATTACAGCCCATTAATCCTACAGCCCGATGTTCTTACATCTGAACTCAGTCTTAAACGGAGATTATCATTACATGATGTTTAGCAACAATGCAACCAACAATTGTAGAATCACGGGGCTGCATGACAAATGGGGCGTCTCTGCATGGGTGAGGTCTATTCGAGCATGGGATTACACTAATATGATTGGTCTTCTACGAATTCTTCCTTGTTCAAACGTGACTTTAGACCCAGGGACGGGTTTAAATTCTGGCAGAAGGACCTATGAGTAATATGAAAACACCCTTCGATGAACACTGGCTACTGCTTATGTCAAGTTCAAGTTTGCCTAGTACCTCCTTCTTCAAGCATCATATTTCATACATTGCCTACGTTAATGCCCATGTCGTCAGGAGCATGTCTAAAGAATGCATTGTGTTTACAGTAAACAAACACCTGACCGGTCTATTGCAGATGAAAACAACGATTCTCATTGTTTACCGTCTTCCTTTTCACAGATGTAGCCTATCATGCTGGAGCAGTGGTTGTCAAACCACAAGAACTGTTTTGGATACATTCGGAAACAAATTCCTCCCTTATTGAAAACTTGAGAACGATCAGGCATGTTCTCATAGATCAGACTTGAACCGTCTAACCAAGTAATACTGGATAATCCTATCCAATACACATTTTCACCGACTACGTTGTTGACCAGAAAGTTATGTTCTTCTTGAGATCCTATGTAGACAAGATGCATTCCAAGTTCCTCGCATGCTGATTTCGAAGATAAGAAGTTGGTACTGCTGGGCGATAATTGATAGCAGGACCCGGCATACTCTTCTTGATCAGAATTACAAGCTGCAAGACATGCAGAGACACAAATAGAGAGTGAGCGGAGAGAGAAAGAGAGCGAGAGAGAAAGAGAGAGAGAATGAGAGGGTAGAAAGTTGATCTACAGAGCGTACAAAATTACACACTTTGATGAAATCCCCTACATAGAAATTTCACAATATCTGGTTGACGTTTGTTAGGGTGAGGGTCTGTTTATTCGGTTGACAGCAGTCTAACAATCCTACTTTCTTATAGTATATATATATATATATATACCTGTCATAACTTTGAGAGTTACAGTTGATTGTTAATGTTTCTTTCTTGTATATTTTGGATGTGCATGTTTGTAAAAGATTGTTATATTGATTTGTTAGGCATAATTATTCTTAATTCTTTAAAAATTATTTTATATGTGCTTTTTAATGAAGTGAATAGAGAATAATTAGCTGCTGAGGAAAAGTATAAGATAATTTTACTATGAAAGAGTCAACTGGCAAAATAAAGAATTATCAGGCACATCCGATATAGCCAGTGGTGGATCGAGGAGGGGGTGGGCGGGCATGTGCCACCCCGGCAGAACCTAATCTGGCTTATCTTGAGTACAAATTAATTACCAAGAAAATATGCCCGCTGATGCACACCAAACCTGTGCTTTACGAGGGAGGGTGGCAAAATGATTACCTTTATTAGCAGTAACTGCAATGTTTTGGTTCAACATGATGATTAAAATGAAGGAGAAAGTTTCCATCTGCATAGCAACCAAATAAGAATTCATTATTTGTCAGTGACTTTTCTTTTTGGGTTGAAATAAATGGGATTTAAGCATTTGTCCTTTACAGGATGTAGAGGTGTCTCGTAAGATATATGTTATATTTCCATTTATTTTACCGAAAAAGTTAGGCCACTTTAAGTGACCACTGATTAAAATGGTACTCTTGCAGTACTTTGTGACTGACCTAAACGAAACTTTCGTTAATGTTATTCATACTGTTGGTATAAGCTTAAAAATTTCCATTGTTCTGACACGGAATATTCTGCGCATTGATTTACTTTGAACCCTGTAAAACTTTATTGCCGAATTTGATTCCGTTTCATTTTCAATACCAAACACAGACTGGGACTAAAATTCGGTAGGGGAATTTCAATGAGACCGGCCCATTAAACTAAGAAAAATAAAAAACAGCCCTCAGACCACAATATCGAGTAGCCCCTTGAGGAAAACTCCGCAAACTCCCCATGGCCAGTCCACACCTGACCAACCCTGAAGACCAGCTAGATGCCGTGCTCTTAGTTTCTTATTTTTCAAAATCTTAAAGGACCGAGCTAAGAAAACAACACATTGTTCTGAACAATAAAATAATTACAATGTTACACGTACGATAAACATAACATTAGCCTCATTAAAATTTTTGTGCTCTCCGGGCGTCCTGGTCGGCACAAGTATGTATACAACAATAACAACCACAGCAACAACAACGACAACAATAATATCAACAATGCCCCCGTGATCCACAGATAAATTATATATCATTTAATTATATATCATTTAAAACATTTCACTTGGTGTTAGTTTTCTTAGTTATCTTGCTGTTCTTAACACTTTGGATTGAGTTTAACGCAAAATCTTTGTTGAACCTATTAATTTGTTCTTATAATTGTAAAGCTACCTACCCCCTCCCCTCCTTAAAAAAAAAATCAAAATCAAAATCAAACAAACAAAACTGACAGAACGTACCTCGACCTGTCTTGCAACTGAGCGACCAGAATCCAGCTGAAAAAACTTTAATAGACAACCTCCCATGAGGACGAGATTCGATTCAAATGAATTCCCAACATTCATATCAAATCGAGGCCTATATGGCATGTATTCCATCATATACAGTGTGTCCCAGAAAAAACGAAACCGAGATTGATCGATGATTAATCATATCTTAATCACAATTATGATTAATAAGTCGCACATATTTGTAAAGCTTAGAGTCTCTTCTTTCCTGCGATACCACTCATATGATACATATTTCACGCATGAGTGAATAATAACAATGTGAAGTTGGGATGTCACAAATTCATTTGGCCAACGATGTTTGAATTTTAAAAAGATAATCACATGTCTAAAAAATTCATTTTCCGCCCTTTCGTTTGACACCTTAATCTTGAAAAATGACCAACGGAAGACAGAGATAACTTGAATTGAAATATTGATTGCATTTCGATGATTTTTAAAAATCCTTTGTTCCATAACTCCGCATCGGTTTTCCGCATGAATGGATGCGGAGAAAGTCATGGATGGTCTAAAAGCTTTCGAGTAGAAACCAATACTATCCCACCCTCCTCATCCTCATCCTCATTGCCTATTATTACCACCACCTCCCCCCCCCCCCCCCCCCCCCCCATCATGCCAATCTCTCCCGGAACCTCAAACCCTACACTCCCTCAAGTTCCCCCTCTCTTTCCCTCTCCCACTTTATGTGTGGAGTGTGTGTGTGTGGGTGTGGTTGTGCGTGTGTGGATGTGTGTTAGAGAGAGAGAGAGGATGTTTGTGTATGGTCTAATGATCTTTAGTTAGATTTAAGCAAACACCACTGCATAATCGTTTAACTTGCATGATCAAACCTATCCCTCCCTCACTCATTTCCACTTCCATCCCCTACACCACTCGGAACACTAAAAACTCTTCATCCCTCATGTACACTTCCATTCTCTCCCTCCGTATATTTGTAGGTGTGTGTGTGTGTTGATGTTATGGCTGTTTGTTTATCTAATTAATAAGTCAAAAACTCGGCATACCTGTCAACGCTCTCAGTACAAAATAACTTTATTTTCCATGAATGCCATTCATAAATTTTACCAGACATGTCACTCTTACACACACTCGGCAAACCAGCAAACCAAACACTTTAGATGTAAACAAGTAAGAAGAAAAACACAAATGCATTTGACTTTAGTTTATTTTCGTTCTTTTTATTATCATCATTTACGTATCTTGTTCGTAAATAAGTCCTTCCTACTGCTTCGTCAAGTTCAGTGTCCTTCAACGTGACCACCGTTTCTCTCTGCGCATGATCCTGCACGGGATTCCATGGCTCTCATGGCTCGACGTATCACACCAGGCTGATGCCGTAGAGACTCAACTTCAGCAATGATTCTCCTCCGAAGATCTCCCAGGTCACGCGGTGGGCTTGCGAACACCTTGCTCTTCAGGTAGCCCCACAAGAAGAAGTCGCATGGCGTTAAGTCCGGCGATCTTGGAGGCCACTCGACTGGATGATGTATTGCTACTACCCTTTCGTGGAATAGCTCTGCAAGCCTATCCCTGAAAATGACCCTGCGATGAGCTGGGGCTCCATCTTGAATCCACCAAATCCTTGCGAAACTTCCATCAACTTGGCGCTGGAAGAGAGCATCTAACTGCGGTACGATCTCGTCATTCAGGATTCGCAAGTAGCCGTCTCCATCTAAATTGCCATCGAAGAAAATCGGACCAATCAAAGCGCCATTTCCACACATTACCATCCAGAGGGAAACCTTTTCCCGTGCGATGTTGCGATCGAAATGGAATGGTGGCGGTTCATGGATAGGAGCATACTGGCGCACGTTCTGGCTATTCACCCGGCCGTCCATAAAGAATGATGCCTCGTCCCCTATCACGATGTCTGTAATGAAACGCGGGCCTCGTTCTAGCAGCCATTCACTGTATCGGAGTCTTCTTGGCAGGTCTGCGGGCAGAAGTTGATGACGACACATCATCCGGTATGGATACCAGCGGATATCGTTCTTGGTGATGCGTTGGAATGAGGACTTGGTTATCCCCATGCCGTTCCTCCTGGCAGACACCCTTGGGTTTGCTTCTAGCATGCGTCGGACGTTGTCGACGTTGGCGGGAGATCTCACTGTTCTCCTACGTCCTGATCGGCCTTTGTTCAAATTAAGGCTCGTACCCTCTTCTTGATACTTCCTGATGTTCCGCCAGATGGTTGATTTAGCTGGAACCTCGCGATCAGGGAAACGTAGATGGAAGGCCTCGGCAACTTGCTGAAGGCTCCCAGAACGTCCCCATTCTGTTATTAGAAACACTCGCTGATCCGTAGTTAACTGCATGGTCAAACTGTCTATGAAGACCTTCTTCATGATCAATGAGCGTTTATCATTTTGGTGACGTTTTATACTGACCACTCCATTTTGTTGACGATCAACCACGCATGCAGTCTTTTGTCTTCTTTGTTCACTGCTACGGCAGGCAGGGAGTACAAACGAATTCATTTAATAAATCATGGAAATGCAAGCATCACTTTAAACAAACAGAACTTACTCATTCCTGGCTCATTTTTATCCATTGAGGTGTCATATTAAAGAGAAGAAAATTATCTATTAAGGAGTATTAATTTCATATTGCAATGATAAAAATGTTTTCTAATATATTACTTGGAATTCGAGGTATCGTTGTGCAGTGGACTTTTTGGAAGCCCTGCTTCATATTGTTCTCATTCACTCATGCGTGAAGCATGTGTCATATAAGTAGTACCTGATGAAAGAAGAGGGTCTAAGCTTTAAAAATATGTATTGATTATTGATCATAATTATGATTAAAATATAATAATTCATCGATACATCTCGGTTTCGTTTTTTCTGGGACACACTGTATAGTAATTGACCATATTCCCCCGAACCATGACAGTCATTGATACCGGGATTCTGTCAGTTTTGTTTGGTAAAAATTGATTAAACCACGCATTAACTTTTACCTTCATAACTCAGAACCATTTTTTCTATCATAATATTGATAAACCCTGCACTGTCTTGTCGTGAGGGCGGTGCACTATTCATTAGGCTTTTGTTAGCTATAATCCGAGTAGGTATCAATGTTATATTCATTTATAAGGATACGCTTTGAATGTCATAGCAAATTGTAATTATATTCTTCAATCAATGTAGAGGGATAACGAGTTCCTATCAATCATCCAATGATAATGGAAGGTGGACCTGTTTTAGGAGAAAGTAAGAAAGTAAAATGGCCTTGAAATTATTGTTGATGGTTATTTTACTCCGATTTCGTCTGTACTTTGTCAGAGCATTAGCAGTCGCGTATCCAGAAAAAACATAATCAAGGGGGAAATTGCGAAATGTGGCAATACTCTATAATTATTTGTGTTCTTTTATAGCAATTATGTCTGTCAGGCATGGGACTCCTCGCACTCCAGTATCATTACACGGATTCTTATATCATTATATAGCAATTTCAAGGAAGTCGAGATGATGGGATAATTTCTTTTTTGACACTCGTAGCTCTGACCCATATTTTCTAGCATGCTATCAATTATCGATTATAAACCCTGCCATGCTCTTTGTTTGCTGATCTGACATGTCTGAAGATGTATCAATTTTATATCCACTTAAAAATACATGTATGCACTTTGAATATTATGGCAAAGTTAGATATAATTGTAATTATATTCCTCATTCAATGTAGAAGGGAAACTTAGTTTCTACAGTGCGTTCCCCCAAAAGTTAACAGTCAGAAAAGGTCTCCCGTAATAAATATTTCAAAATATTTAAAGGAAAATTTCATACCTGGTGATAGCTTAGAATCTCTTCTATTACATGGAACCTATTTGGCGATATTTTACGCTCGCGTGAGCAAAGACCACTTTTGTGAAAAGGTGCAAGAGCCAGACTTGACAAGAATCGGTTTTTCTTCTGGCTGGTATCAGCAAAGTTGAGTGTCATGAAAAGGCTTATAAATATTCATATTTGATCAGTAATAGAAAATTTATCAAAGAAGAGGTTCTATTATCTGTATGTCCTTGCGTATCTCATCAATATTTTCATGTTTCAGTGAGCAATTAACTGCTTTACTGAGTGTTTTGAAATATTAGTTTTGGCAAGGATTTAATTCAAGCTGGTTTTCTCAGTCAACCATAAAGTTTTGATGGGATATGTCAAGACATACAGAAAACAAAGCCTATTCTTTCATAAATTGCCTTTTAATGAACAGAATAATTATGAAAGTTTCTAAGCAATGGCGTAACTGGATCTTGACGTAGAGAGGGGCAAAACTTTGGAGGAAATGGTGAGCGGAAACTTTGGGGAACTGCTTGGAGGGAGATTTTATGAGGTCCAGTTTTCCTCCAGAATTCTCTGACAAGCAAAAAAATAAAAAATAAATAAATGAATAAATAAAAAAAAAAGGGTCATCAGTTTTAAGTTGTCAGGGGGCAGTCTGCCCTTTTGCCGCCCCCTCCCTCATTGGGTACGCTAGTGTTTCCAAGCCTTTTCAAAACTTTAAACTTTGCTGATACCAGACAGAACCAATACAATAATCAGTGATAATGGCTTTTGCTCACTCAAACGTAACATAATCGTCAGATGTTTTAGTGTCATTTGATAGGAGAGACCCTAAGCTATTCATTGGTATGAAAATCTCATGAAAATATTTTGAAATGTTCATTTGGGGGGACTTTTTCCAACTGTCAACTCTTTACGTTCTCAAATTTGTTAACACTAGTCAGCACAAAATACCAATTCTTGTCAAGTCTGGATTTTGCATCCTTTCGCAAAAGTCGCTTTTGCTCACTCAGGCTCAAAATATTGCCACATATTTTGGTGTCATTTGATAGAAAAGACCCTAATCTATCCACAGGTATGAAAATTTCCCACAAATATTTTGAAATATTTATTTTGGGAGACTTTTTCCAACCGTTAACTGTTTTTTGGGGACGCACTGTATATATAAATCATTCGATGGCAATGAAAGGTTCCGTGGAGCTTTTGGAATTGAGGAATAAGTGAAAAGCAATGGCCTTGAAATGGTTTTTGATAGTCATGCTACGTATTATAATTATGTTTGAACATTTATTTAGTAGTCGCGTCTCCAGAAAGTGATAATCAAGAGGGAAACATACCACTACTATCTTTTATGATGATAATATTTGGGTTTTTTCATAGCAATTATGTCTGTCACGCATGGGACTCCTGCAGGGCACTCCAATATTATTACACGGCTTTTACTGCGCTTCATAGCAAACCTGTCAGAAACCCATGAACAGAATTTCATTGAATTAAATTGAACTGACTCGACCTGAATTGAATTGAATTGATTCGAATTGAATTCAACTGAACTGATACGATTTTATTTGAACCGAAAAGCATTGAATTGAAGTGAAAAAGCATTTATTTAATAACCACATCGCAGCTCAAGAGCTGAATAACAAAAGACAAACTAAAAAAAATACAATCAATAGATATAAATGCATGTACACTGCAAAAACCAGGGTATTAATTCAACACCAGCTCGGTATCTATATTGGGCTACACCAGATAAGTGTTAAATCAACACCAGTTTCGAATCAAACTGGTGTGTTGTTGTAACACCAAGAGGTGTTGTTTTAACACTTATCTGGTGTAGCCCAATATTGATACCGAGATGGTGTTGAATTAACACCCTGTTTTTTGCAGTGTACATTCATATGTACACCAGTCCTGGAGAGAGAGAGAGGGGTGGGGGGGGGGGGGGGGGGGGGATAGTGGAATAAAGAGAGAAACAGAGAGACAGAGAGAGAGAGAGAGAGAGAGAGAGAGGAGAGAAATAAAGGGGGGGGGAGAGAGGGAGAGGGGAGAGAGGATGGGATTTAAAATAATCGAAATGACAATGAGAATGACTCTGATATAGCTCTGACCCATATTTTCTGTTATCAAAGATTATAAATCTTCGACTATGTCAAAGCATTAGCAGTCGCGTATCCATGCAAAAAGCTATAGACATAGGAAATCGGGAAATGTACCAATAACGAAGCACTTATATCAAAAAAGTTTCTTTCCCTTTTATGATGATGATATCTTGGTTCTTTATAAGAATCATGTCTGTCACCATGGTCACGCAGACTCTTGGCGCTCCAGTCATTGCCAGTATTACGGCGCTTTATAACAAATTTAAAGGGCAATCCAACCTTAATAGCAAGTTGCTTTGAAAGAAAGAGGAAAAACCAGAGAAGCAGATTGGTGAAAGTTTGAACTAAATCGGACAAGCAATAAGAAAGTTATGAATTTTTGAAAATTGTAATCACTATACATATGGGAATTTCAAATTGGCCGAATAGGTAATGTCACTGTGATGTAGCTGTGGACAACTCCCCCATTCGCTCCAACACACAAAATGACTAAAATGTCACCTTTTTTCAAAATGTATTACTCAGTAGGATCTTTTTCTTTCATGAGGACCTATAACAATATGCTATCTCCAATATTATTTTGAGTACTGCCCCGAGGGTAAAAGCGCCTTGAACAAAACCGCAAATTAATATTTTTGTGTACGACAAACGGGAGAGTTGTCCACAAAAAATGTCACAGTCGACTCACCAAATTGCCAATTTGAGATTCGCATAGATGTAGTGATCTCATTTTTCAAACATCCATAACTTTCTTAGTCCTTGTCCGATTTCTTTCAAACTTTCACCATCCTGTTTTTCTTATTTTTTCTGCTTTCACACAAGTCATCTTATTACTAAGGTTGGATTGCCCTTTAAGGAATGAATTCCTGTCAGGTATTAATTTACTATTGATTTGAAGGGTCTGGTATTTATTGAAAACCATATCGCAGCTCTAGAGCTGTTTACAAAATACAAACTTATAATATGATTAAAATATACATTCATATTTACACCTGGAGATAAAAAGAAATATAAGAAGAGAGTTGAGAGAAAGAGAGAGGGGGAGAGAGAGAGATAGACAGAGACAGACAGACAGACGGACAGAAAGAGAGAGAGAGCGACAGACGGACAGACAGAGACAGACAGACAGACAGAGAGAGAGAGAGAGAGAGAGAGAGAGGGGGGGGGGGGGGAGCTTAGAGGGAAAACAATTGTGTCTGTCACGCATGGGACTCCTGGCACTCCAGTATCATTACACGGCTTCTTATATAGCGATTTTAAGGAAGTTGAGGGAATGGGATAAACAAATTTTAAAAAAATCGAAATGACAGTGAGAAAGATACTCATAGCTCTGAGCCATATTTTCTAGTATTCTACTAGAGCCTCTCAGTCTATGGTATATTTGTTTGATATATTATATATCAAGCAAATATATATATATTTGTTTGATATATTATATATCAAACAAATATACCATGGTATATTTTTTAGATCAACTAAAATAATATATATTAATTTTGTTTGATATATTATATATCAAACAAATATACCATGGACTGAGAGGCTCTAGTTGAAATTATGGATTCCAAGGTGGCAGGAAAAGCAATAGTGCTATTTATGTCGCCTCGGAATTGATAATTTCACTAGAGGCTCGAAACTGTGCATGATATATTTGTTTTATATCCCTCCAACGCATCTTGAAAAACTGATGATAAAAATGTACCGTGATTTACACAGTGGTTTATGAGGCCGTGGGGCCGGGGGAGGGCTTTAGATAGGGGGACAGAACCAAACCACTCAATGGTTCGATCTTGCAACTGACTGTGCTATGCCCCGAGACGACAGTCGAGGGGCATAACACAGTTGTGAGCTCACCTCGGGCTATAGTTTTAACCGTGCCCCTCAAAGCAGTCAACATTTTGTATACTATAAACCCTGCCCTTGCCGTGCGTGCGATGCACTATTTGGTAGGCTCTTCAATCAATCAGTTATTGAAATTTGATGTTATTACCATTGATAATTGCCAGAGGCCTATTAAAATCTGAGAGGTGCCCCTTCTTCCTTGACAACTGTAACTTTTCCTTTGTAAGAAGTGCCCCTTCCCCTTCTACAAGTATCGTTTATAGTATAACACGTGCCCCTTTTCCAATATTATGATTACCCTATATTCTTTCTGATATTTAGTGCTCCCTTTATTTTATTTCTAAAAACGAGCCTCTTCCCTTTTCACCTTTCATAAAACCCCTAATGAAATCTTTCCTTCGACAATTCCCTTTTAAATCATTTGCATCAAATGTACCTATTAATCCCTTTCAATAACTGCCCTTTTTTCCATTTTCACTTTCCAGATATAAAAATTACCCCCTTTCCATCTGATAAGTGCATCTTCACCTGTGGCAATGGCCTCTATTCAAATTCGAGAGATGCCCGTTCTAATTTGACAAGTGCCCCTTCCGCCTTCTGCTAAATGACACTTGCCATCTCTGATGAGTGCCCCTTTACACCTCTGATAAGTTCCCCTTAATTCATTTTGTCACGGGCTTCTTTTCTTTCTAAGAAGTACACTTATTCCTTCTGACAAGAACCCCTCTTCCTTTATAAAAACAAACAAACAACAAAACAAAACAAAAACAAATAAACGCCCCTTTACCATTCTCATAAGTGCCTTTTTCACCTCTGGTAAAAGTGCCAATATTCATGTGCGACAAATGCCACATGTTTCATCCTCTGATAATTGCTCTTTTATAGACATATTCCTGCTCCTTTTCTCTTCTGATAAGTGCCATTTTCGTTCTTGATATAAAGGGCCCCCTTTTCCTTCCTCCATAATTTGTGCCCTAAAGTATAGCGATTTGGAGCAACTTTACTTTAATTTCGTCATGGCTCGCTCGCTACGATCGCTCACATTTATATTATTTTGATATAGTTACGTTACTTATTAGAGGTCTTTTCAGTCTCTCATCCCGAGACTGTGTTTGAAAACCTTTCAGAACTGGGTTTTTTCCTCTATATAAGATGTTATTGATCACCATGCAACCTCACAGATAAAATTGTTCGCTCGCTTCGCTCACTCGCACATTAATAGGTCATCAAACCCAACTGCACACTTTGATGCTTAAGTGAATTATATTAGAGCATGCAAGAGAGTAACATAATTGAAATCCCCATAAATGTAATCACAATGTAGGGTATATGTGCCTATGTTTAGAGATGGTATATTTTTCCCGTTGTTGGTGCCCCCCCCCCCACCACCCTCCAGAAAAAGCCCTTGATTATCGGTGCCCCCAAGCTTTGGAAATTTCCGCTCAATAATGCGATCATACCCCCCACTCCTTGAACCGGATTTACGACGGTGATGTATACACTTTGAATGTTATGGCAATGTTCGATATAACTGTAATTATATTCTTCATTCAATGTAGAGGGAGAAGTCAGTTTCTGTATCATTCGATGGCAATGGAAGGTGCCGTCACGTTGGAGCTTTCGGAATTAGTGAGGATTAAGTGAAAAGCAAAATGGCCTTGAAATGGTTTTTGATAGTCATGCTACGTATTGTAATTATGTCTGAACATTTATTTAGTAGTCGCGTCTCCAGAAAGTGATAATCAAGAGGGAAATATACCAGTACTCTCTTTTATGATGTTAATATTTCTTGTTGTTTTTTCGTAGCAATTATGTCTGTCACGCATGGGACTCCTGCATTGCACTCCAATATTATTACACGGCTTTTACTGCGCTTCATAGCAAACCTGTCAGAAACCCATGAACAGAATTTTACTGAATTGAGTTGAACTGACTCGAATTGAATTGAATTGAATTGATTCGAAGTGAACTGAATTGAATTGAAAAAGCATTTATTTAATAACCACATCGCAGCTCAAGAGCTGAATAACAAAAGACAAACTAAAAAAATACATTCATTAGATATACATGCATTATGTACACCAGTCCTGGAGAGAGAAACAGAGACAGAGAGGGAGGGAGATAGTGGAATAAAGAGAGAAACAGAGAGACAGAGAGACAGAGACAGAGAGAGAGAGAGAGAAAGAGAGAGAGAGAGAGAGAGAGGGGGGGGGGAATAATGAGAGAGAGAGAGAGAGAGGGGGAGGATGGGATTTAAAAGAATGGAAATGACAATGAGAATGACTCTGATATAGCTCTGAACCATATTTTATGTCCTTATCAATGATTATAAATCTTGCACTTGCCTAGTATGGCATGTATTCCATCATAGTAACTGACCATAAAGATAATACCCCATATATTCATAGTCATTAATACCGGGATTCTGTCAGTATCGTTTGGTAAAAATTGATTGAACTGCACATTAAAATTTTATCTTCATAGCTCTGAACCATATTTTCTATCATATCAATATTATTAAACTCTGCACTTGTCTTTCATGCGATGCACTACTTATTAAGCTGTTTGTTTGCTAATCCAAGTACATGTATGTATCAATTTTATATCCAGATACAATATACACTTTGAATGTCATGGCAAATGTCGATATAATTGTGATTATATTCTTCAGTCAATGTAGAGAGGGATATGATTTCCTATCAATAATTCGATAGTACCACTTTGAAGTGAGGATAGAGTGTTGTTATTTTGTTGTTATTTCTTGTTATTTTACTCTGATTTCGTCTCTTAATCATAATGGACTATGTCAGAGCATTAGCAGTCGCGTATCCAGAAAGCGATAGACATAATATGAAATCGGGAAATGTAAAAATAGAGAAGCATTGATATCAAAAAGTTTCTTTCCCTTACATGATGATAATACTGGGTTCTTTATGACAATCATGTCTGTCACGCAGACTCTTGGCACTCCAGTCATTGCCAGTATTACGGCGCTTTATAACAAATTTAAGGAATAAATTCCTGTCATGTATCCATTTATTATAATATTTGAATTGAATTGAAACGGCCCGGTATTATTTTATTGAAAACCATATCGCAGCTCAAGAGCTGTTTACAAAATACAAACTTATAATTATAATTAAAATATACATTAATGCATATTTACACCTGGAGAAAAAGGGAGATGGAGGGGAGAGTTGAGATAGAGAGAGAGACAGAGAGAGAGACAGAGACAGACAGAGAGACATAAAGAGAGAGACACACAGAGACAGAAACAGAGAGAGAGAGAGAGAGAGAGAAAGAAATACAGAGGCAGAAAGAGAGACGCGCGCAAGAGAGGGAAAGGATGGGATAAGGGATAAATATTGTAACGAATTTGGATATCCAGAATTCATCAAACAATACAATTGTAGTAGTGCATAATAATTCGATGTAAATTGTAACTCTAGTCCTTGGCAACTTTTATGACTTAGTTTTCGGCCTTGCCTGCGCGTCCAGGATTAAGTTGTTATTCGACCTCGAGCAGGTTTAGCCTCGTGTTACATAACGCCAGGGTCTTGCTCGTCGAGCGAGCGAGCTTGCCCTTGTGTTACGTAACGGCAAGGACGGACTTTCAGTCGCGTGCGGCCCTCCGACTGACCGTGAGCTGAGGTCATACTCTGTCCTCAGCTCGAGGTCGGGTTGTGTCCTTACTCGGAGGACGGCCTGCTCAATATAGTTCCATATAAAAGCCAAAGAAAATCGAAGAAGGACGGACTTCTCGAGATCTCGCTCTCACCGCCAAGTTAAGAACCCTCAGACTACAATTCATACGAGGACTAGAGTGCACGGTTATTGTACAAGTATGCTCTATTGTAAATGATGTTTCTCTACAATAAACTTTATTGAAGCTTACACTCATCTCTGCTCTATTCATTTTCAACTCGTAACATTGCATAATTTCGTTACAATATCATTATATCATGTAAATGACAATATACCTTGTGAATTATTGCAAGACTGACGACGTAAAGTTATTCATATTTGCATAGTGACGCAATTTAGCTGAGTATAGAGAATGTGCGCACATCAAACTACCATCGTTGTCACGCCGTCGAGGTGCTGATGCATGAATAGTAAACATGTAAATATGTACGAGCGATCTAGGATTTCAAAGTCGCTGAATCAAAATTGATGGAGGATAAGAGCAATAAAGATGGATTTTCATCAAACTGAAACAATGGTTCTGATGAGCAAAAATCACAATGCTCCAGAAAAGAATAAAATGAGAAAAAGACATGTAGAAGTTACATAGATTGGACGCTTTTTAAATATCTCATTTTGCTCATTTTTATCGTTGGAATTGGGATTTGGCTCCAAACGCCCTCAGGTATAATTAAAAATAACAAAAACACATGTGTGTGTCACAGGCCCAGTGCAAAAGCAAAGGACAAAAATACTCTAGAGAAAAAAAAATTGCCTAAGTACTGTTCACACAACAAATTACTAAAGTAGAAAATGGAGTGGGATTACAAAAGCAAAAGAAAATATCTTTAATAAGATTTAAGTTTAACAACTTTCACATTATCTCTGTGTAATGGAATGCATGGTTTTCAATAACTAAAATGGTGAACAATCTCATTCAAAAAAAAAAAAAAAATCCTTAGCTGATATCATATCGTTGGGGCCCATTCGAGAAATCGACGAGTGTCGGTCAGTGATGTATCCAAGTTTGAGTACTCCCGGCAACACCGATGACTCATGTCATCACTATGGAGACGATTCGCTCGCCGAAGCTCCTGTCCCGTACGTCGTTCTGTTCATTCAAGAACCCTCAGGGCACACACGAGTAATTCGGGCCCCCATAGTAACACGTGTTAAATTGAAGCACATCAAAAATTCATATTCAAATAATCTCTCTACAAAAAATGTTTTAACTGACAGAGTAGCAACTACACTGATGGTACTACAAAATTAGGTACTTTATTTGGGCACTTAATCGGCTACATCAAATACTGTGAAGGCTGAAACGAGGCTTATCACGAACTAAGACTTTTCACTGCTGTGAACAGTGGAAATGCACTGCAGATCAAATAATTCCTCTAAAATACCCAAAGGCGTCCAAGCTTCCAGATAGGGGTGAAATATGAAAGAATGTGACTTCCAAACACCATTTCTCTTGAAAAGATTTACAGCCGACAAGTATTCAATTTCATATGAATATTTTTGATCAGCTACCATTAAGTCATCTTACTAACGCTAGTCCCAAATTCATCGGCAGCGGATGAATTACTCGTGTGTGCCCCTCAGCTCTACAAATACGGCTCGTTTCCTCTTACATGAAGTTCGAAACTAAAAACCCTACAACAAACAATAAACATGGAATCTCACCTCTAATATATTGATCCAATTAAGCAATAAGCTTATGAATTTGTTTTGCATGAATATACACCTAATTAATTAAGTAATATAGACAAGTGACCACGTTTAATGGGATAAATTCCTGCAAAGTGCTTTGTAATAAATTGACAGTGATTATGTAATATTTCAATATTGTACGTCATTACAAATTGACCGTACCCATCCCTAGTCAATAGAAACGTCACATTTGTAAAACATGCAACAGGTTTGTTTTTGTAAAATAAACCTATAAAAGGATAGTAATTTCAGGAAAACAATATCAAGTAAGCTTTCAAAATACCTATAATATGATTCTCCATTCAAAATACTTCAAGTAAACTTTCTTCATCATTTTATAGATTCATAAATACACGAAAGAAATCATCAAAACTCCTTTTCTGACATAGCAGCATTAACATGACTAACATGTCGATGTAGCAGAACAAACAATTTCCATTTAAGTCTGCTAAAATGGAAAAATAAGATGAAATTGGATTTCTGCGGCTACGATCCCATCGCAGGAACACCCCGTGATTCCATGTTCCCTGTCTATCATCCCAAGAGCGCGACGGTGCCCCGAGGGGAGGCCCGTGGTATAGGACGGAACACGGTTCAGGGAGAGGTTTAGTTTTCTGTGGAGCGAAGTGATTGGGCACTAACTCTTAACTCCGTCTTCTTGCATCCTACTACCTGTAAACTAGGCAGACTTATATATACCTTTACTTTTCTTACTTTTATCACTTTCTATGTATCTATGGAAGGGGGGGGGGGGGCGACGAGTTTTGAGCACATTTGATCGGGACAGGCTATACCTTATTATGCGCCTGTTTAAAACTGTTTTGCATGGTACAGATTGATTTGCAATGATCTTTAATAGTCAACAAACATCATTTTCACTAATTATGCTGAAAATACGTTGGAGCACTGTTGAATTTTTATTCCATTGAAAGCCAAGAGCAATTTTTATTTTCTTTCGTTGTTATATGTTTCGTAACTACTGTTACAGTTTGATGATGATTTTCTACAAGACATTTTCAATATATTTTTCGAAAATTCGTTAGATTGTAAAAATTAATTCATTTTGGAATATTGAGGAAATGGTCTTGTTTATAGCTATAGAGTACGATTTTTATTTTCAATTTAAATGAATTCTATTGGATATTGTCTATATTTCCAGGATCCAGGATTGTGTAAAAGAGGGGGCACAATAGTCAGAAAATTCCTAACAAGCAAAAAAAAAAAAGTTGATCTGATTGTTTTGTTGTCTTTTTACAGTAACTCCAAAATTATCCGACTAGTAAAAAAAAAAGAAGTTCGTCACCTTAAACAAAACAAAACAAAACAACAAACAAACAAACAAACAAAAAAGAGGGGAGGGGCACGGGCAAGATCCGCCACTGGTACATACGATGATTTGATAGCAATTTCTCATTCCTTGTCTACAATAATGTTCACACTACGGCACATCATGAAGAATTGTATGGACTGTGACGTCACAATGACTGTTGATATTACCGAACATTCATGTGATCTTTGATTTTGATTATCAAAGGAACTACTCATGATTCTTGCATTATGATAAAATATCAATCCAAAATATAAGGTTTGAAGTTTGAAGTTTATTGTACCAAATTTACATCAAAGATGATTATAATTCTTACAAGTCGATGGGTTACAAAACAAATAAAATGAACCAATTACAATTTACAATAAATGAACACTAAGTTTTGCAGGATATAGCTATGACATGTGAAATGAAAATGTAATACAAGTTTTGGGGACATTAATATAGAAGCGCTTTGAGATGACATTTTGCCGTCGACATTTTCTTATTTTTCAGTTGTGAAATATCTCAGCGTTCTAATGCAGAATGAGATTTCACACCGTATCGATAGCACACGTATTCCGAATCAAGCTTATTTGAATGATGAATATTTTCATTGTAAGAACCATAAGAACACACGAGGCGTCATTTGCAAAAGTAGGACCGCGTCCGTTACCGCTTTGGTCTTTTCTGCGTCAGAAGGATTGAAGTCGTTCAAAATGTTATTGCAAAATGGACAGTGCAAACAATACTTTTAACCCTTTCAGGGGAGCGTTTCATGAAAGGATTTGTCGGATATTTTTTCCGACAAGTGTTATAAGCTACTGAAATCCTTGCATCTGATTGGCTGAGAGCAAATTTGTCAGTAAAAATCACTGACAAAATGCTTGATGAAACGCTCCCCAGGACATGAATTATTTTTAAAGGCTAAATTGATCACATTTTGTTCTTCAAATTGGCAACAATAATATTTTTCTTTTAGTGCTACAAGATTGTTATAAGGGGTAATGTCTTTGAAAACAATATACATGGTTAAAAGAATTGTCGAAAAGTTGAAAAAGTTGCCAATTTTGATAAAAAACAATGATTTTGAACCTCTCAATGTGTTGCCAATTTAAGGATTTTAAAGCTTATTCTTCTTTTTAAAATTCCTGGGATCAAACGCGATATGGTCATGTAACAAAAATGGACATTGTGTGCAGAAATTTTTGCTCTTTCTACTCATGTATCTGGTATATTTTTCAGGGCTCTGAATCAAAAGTTATTGAGCCAAACCACAAATTGTGGTCAGTTGTCTCGAAAGGGTTAATAACTGGTATACGGGTTAACTCCCTTCACAAGACTCAATCAGCGCAGGTACTGACGCAATCGAAATGACGCCTCGTATGAGCCGGACTTAAAGGGATTCTGTAACTTTGTGGAGGCTTGATTTAATAAATTGTTGAATTTTGATATCTGTCTTGTATAATGATGTTCAGAAGGATAAATAAATAGCCAGGCATAGAAAGGTTTTGAAATATATAATGCTATTATTAAGATATCTATGACTGAATACTCCCATTTACGAAAGCGTAGCCATACGCTTTAGTCTAACACTGAGTCAATGGGGGAAAATGAGTCTGGCATTTCCGGTCACTTGCATATGTTTACTTTTGTGAAGCACATGATGATTCTGAAGTGCTTTTTTTAAATTTTCCTAGGCTTCATTTTTACACCATATTACATACACTAATAGCATGTAAGGCCAGGCAGCTCAGATTTTATCAAGCCTCTACAAAGTTACCAAAATCACTTTAATGCTCGTTGCACACAGTGCGTCATCTACGTCATAGACGGTCTTTGTTGCGTCATGTGAGATTTGCATCGTGCAAAACGTGAATGCAAAATGTATAGTGCAAACATTGCGCTGGATTACTGGTGTATGCATGGGCTAATTGCCTTCTTGGACTTGATCAGCGCAGGTAATAACGCAATCAAAATGACTTCTCGTGTGCGACTGGCATTTAGTCATGGCTGTGATATGTCGATAGCAAACGATGAAGCTGACAATTACAATCGTCTTGATGTTTAACAAAAATATAAACGCCTGGGGGAACAGATATCTTAAAGTTCTGACGAAAAAAAATGATCGCACTCACATGCACAAGGTATGATTATTTCATAAGTACATTAAAAATTGGTGATTCCATCTTTAAAAAGCATTATTCTACTTAAGGTTGGCATATAGAAATCCATCTTAATATCAAAATACCGGTGTATTTTTTTGAGCTTTGAAAGTGATAGTGAAGGCAAAACGGAATTACATTAATCAGTAATGATCTTTTTTCTTGTTATTGTTATTGTATTCCCTGTCAAACGGTTATGTATAGTGAATTACAATGAAAGATACGTATATCCTAGAGATATCATGTACCTGTTCACACTATATTTTCCTGTTGTGACTCTTATCATCAATATACATGAGTTTAAAATGGCTTCATAGACAGTGCGTAGATAAAAGACGAGGATTTGACACCCCATTCATAATTTACTATCTGCAAATTGATAATCTTTTGAGCCTTGACGGTAAACCTAAAAAATAACGATTTTTATTTTAATTATTTATTTTTTAAAGATTGGAACCTACCTCGGCAAATTTCATTATCTGACGATCGTTTTTTCCCACCCCAATCGGCAAATCTGAAAACCTGTAGGCTTTTCTTTTTTTTTTCTCTCACTCTTTGTTTTTGGCGATTGTTAATGTTTTTGGAAAATGCGGGCTCAATTGTCAGCAAATTTTCCCCTTCCCCTTCACAGCGGTATAGGGACCATCTGCTTATTGGTTTGTTCTTTCTGGAAACAATCTCGACCTGCAAGAGCTGTCGAATAGATTTTAGCCCCAGGACGTCTTTCGTATAGGTTGGTAGACGTCGCCGGACATTCCTCGCCCAGTAAGCACAACCCCTCACATGCGATGAAAGTAAAACATGAGCAAAGAGCGTCACCGAGGCACAATTGACTGCATTCAATGAGGGACGACACAGTGCATGATGACCGCACGTAGTCATCGATGAGGGCGGTGTTATCGGCCAGAAGTCTGAAGTTTTTGGAGCGACTGTTACCTGTTTATCGGGTTATAAAGTTGAGATAAAACCCAGTTGAGTTCAGCTTGGAACAAATTATTAGGAGATCCATAATGTAGATGTAGAGCTGTTATCTTTTTAAAATGATACTTAAGACAAATTGTCATTATCAAACGGACGGTGACTTGGAAGTTGCCGAAAGTGTGCAACATTACTAAAAAAAGATATCTTACGGGTGTAACAATTAGTTTGAAAATTCAAGAAAAAGAGAAAATATTGATAAGGGCACGAATCAAAATAATTTTGACTTAATTCCTGTTGTTTTCTTTTAAACGACTCTCCTGTATAGCAGGGGGCGACGCCTTCCAACTTTGTATTTTCAGTAAGTTTGTCGGTAAACACGGTATATTTTTTTAATGAGTTCGTCGGTACAGATGAATAATTTGCTGCAGTTCATTCTTTTATGTTTGTACATAATTACTTATGCAGCCCCTCCCCCGCCCTCTATTAAAACAAAAATGTTTGTTACGGATTTGTTGTTCAGAAACAATCACTTGTATACTTACACTACAGTACTATCATTGCGGTGCTCCGACATTTATGCTCTGGCGACAATAATTGCTTCTGACCTTATTTCGTCAAAGATATAGAGTTAGGATAAGGGTTGCAATTGGGTTTTAGGTTAGGTTTAGGTTTCGGGTTAGGGTGAGATATATTGTTAGGTCCAGGGTTTCAGTTAGAAATTCAGTTAATGACTGCCGAGTAACTGTCACCAGAGCACGTGTCGTACAACCGTCATTGTAACTTATTACAATCTTAATTTAATCACAGACATAAAAATAATTAAGGGGCATAGTGTATCGCGTGTATCTATATAGGCTACTGGTACGGTAACAGAACACCATTATGAGGGGGCTACAAGTAGGCATACAACATGTGCAGTGAAGACAATGAAGTCTCTCTGGCGTCCTATGACGTTCTCACAAAATCATCAGTACGACCTAGGAGTGCACGGGACGTTTTAGTTGTTCACCGAGCTCGCCGTTAGGATTTCATACCAGTTAGGCTCATTTGCGTGTTGTGTGTTTGTGTGTAATTGGGTTTTTTTTACAGACGTGTATCAATCAGATATGATTATTTACGTCTGGGGACCGACCTTTAACGTCACCATCCGAAAGACGTGACTCAGTCTCGAATCTGGGTCCGCTGAATCAGTTTATAGCTTCCACTGTTAGCTGGATTACTGGCGCACGCCACAACGCTCATTTGTGTGTTTGGAGTGTGTGTGTTTTTAATATCATAAGAAGGGGGGGGGGGCAGTGCTGGCCAGGGGCGTCGATCCTGGGGGGCAGGAAAATAGGGGAGGGGGCAAACATATCGTTTTTGCCCCCCTAATAAATCCGGAGGTTTGAAATAAAATAAGGAAACATTGATGCAAAACTCGGGAAAGGAAACCTTCCAAACAATTAAATACCAAAGGTATTACACTATCAGACTTCAATTTCTCTAATTTTCACTGCTTCATGTAACCGTGAAGAAGCTGGTTTTAAGAGGCGTTAAAAAAGATAACAAAAGGTACTATATACCTTCATTTGATTGACGCCATTAAAAACGTTCTGAACATATAAAATTCAGTGCAAAGTTTGGATTTTCATAATTATTCAGTTTCTCCCTACTTTTTCATCTTTTATTAGTGTTTATTTTTTTCTATTATTTTGTGATATATCTTCTCTCCTCAATTTGCTGTTATGTAAGATATATTTTCCCATCATTTTGTCGTTTTCCATGTGATATTTAATTCCATTTTCTGTTCATGATATCGATATGTATTCTTTACTTAAGTTCAAATTACCATCATATCTTTATAAATGCTATGATGATTAGAGGCGGCATTCACAGGGGAAGGGGGGGGGGCATGGGGCAAAGTGCCCCACCCCAATTTTTCAAGTACCCTCAAAGTGCCCCTTTTAATTTATGAAATGTGCGCCTTTTCATAGCTGATAAGTGCCCTTTTTTCTTCGTATGGTACCCCTTTTTCTTTCTAATAAGTGCCCTTGTTACCTTCTGCTAAGTGTCCCTTCTAACCTCAGTAATTACTGCCCCTTTTGTCTTCTAATAAGAGCGACATCGGTAGATATAGGTATATATAAAGTATAAAATATATAGGTAAAGTCCACAAAAGAGCCATATACCTAGCTCCAAATAATCAGAGAGGCTTCACAATGATAGGTTCCTTTACTGATATCAGCACAATGTGAGGCAGTGGAGCAGGGGGTAGGAGGCCGGGGCACAATGCCCTAAATTATACAAGAATGAACTGTGCCCCTAAATCATAAAAGGAACGAGGACAATTTTTTTTCCCTAAAATTTTTCCAAAGCTCAATCGCTACGCTCTCTCACATTTACTACTATGTTCTTATCATATTAAGAAAATTGCTGTATATAATTCAACACCCGTTGCCTTCAGCTTTAGAAATAAATCTTAAATTTTTGGCTCGCTCGTAAATGAATAATCAGACCATTAATTACACTCAACTGCAAAGTATTCTTTAACTAGAACCATGTTAAGATCATGAAGATAGAAAAATAATGTGTCGAAAATGACCCTCGGTTGTGTATTGATTAGAATGTAGCGGCATACTAATGTCTCAAAGTTGTTTTTTCGCCTTGTTTCCACCCTTTGGATTTGCCCCTTTTTGTTGGTGCCCCTCCCCCCACTTTGAAAGACGTTCCGCTGCCCCTAATGACTGAATTGAGTGCGAAATGAACATCGTTACGATAGGCTCCCCCCCCCCCCATCCGAAAAACGGATCGACGCCCCTAGTGCTGGCATTTACCTGAATAAGCGATTGCGTAAAAACATATAAGGAAGATGTCTGTATAAAATGTTAATTTGGGGAGGCGCGATAGCTCAGTAGTAGAGCAGTGGTCTCGTGATCGGGAGGTCTCAGGTTCGAATCCAAGTCGATGCGCTAGTGCCCGATGGTAAAGTATCAATCCTCGGTACCAATTCCCTCGGAGAGGACTTAAAGCCGTTGGTCCATTGGCTGATTACCTACAAGCAAGCACTTGCTTTCTTAGCAGTAAGCTAAAAAAAAAAAAAAAAATTAAAATAGAATCATCATCACCTCGGTTCCGAGGAGAAGAGCATGTAGTCGTATACGTTGTCTGGGTTGTATGTTTGTTCGCTATTGCAGGAGTGGTCTCGGTTGCCTGTTCAGAAGTAAGTGAAGCACCATCGGTTGATCCTTGCCCTGTGGTGGTGGTGGATGTTGAGGTTGCCTGTGATGTTGGTCGGGTTGACGTTGGATTGTTTCTTGTCTCACCGATCACATCATCGGTTGTTGTTGAAGATTGCGTAGAGCCACTCTTTGTAGCACTCTGAGTTGCAGAAATTAACATTTCTGGCGTTGTTTGGGTTGAACCTTCTGTAGGCGTGGTAGCCTCTGGTGTTGTTTGCGGTACAGAGCTTGACTGGATTCCTGTTGGTGTTGAAATAAATACAAGGTGGTTGTTATGAAAAGAAAGGATGACAGAAATACAAATTATAAAAAAGATAAGATGCAGAACATTTTTCACTTTGAAAATCCGCAGTTAATAAAAATGTTATCAATAACCGTTTGCAAAGCAAGAAAAGGAATTTCTCCTAAAATTCAAGACACCTGAACACTAGTATTTTAAGTATAGGTGAATGTACTTTCTTGTATAGCAGTGAAAACTAAACAAAATTATTAATTTGTCACTATCGGTATGGATCACCAGTACTTGCCTCTTTCTTTCTCACAAATGTAACGGTGCTTGTGGTTATCAGCACAGTTATCATCTAACCATTGGTAAGACTCGGATGGTTGTATTACGAAACAATTCCCTTCTTTGTCAAAAGTCTTTGAATCAGTTGCGAAGTTGGCGTAGGTCAGACTTGAGCCATCCAACCAAGTAACCATGGATAATCCTATCCAGTAATCCTTGTTCATGTTAGGAAGGTTTTCTACCAGGAAGTCTTGTTCGCTCTGAGATCCGATGCAGACCAAGTACATTCCAAGGTCCTCACATGATGATTTTGACGAGTAGAAGTCGGACTGGCTTGAAGAAAAATGATAGCAAGACCCGGCGTACTCGTTTTGACCAGAAATACAAGCTACAAGAGAGAGAGAGAGAGAGAGAAGGGGGGGGGGAGGGGTGGAAAGGAGTATTTCGACCAAATAAGTGGAGTAATCAACATTTTTGCATTTGAAAAAAAAAATAATATGCGTACAAAAATGGAATAATAAACAAATCTTGAAGATGTTCGAACTTGGCCCCTCGTATTCTGGCAGCGATGTTTTCCATTTGTACTTTTATAATCCATCCGTCTAGATGACAAATTGACACTGACATTATAAGAAAGATGTCAAAATCTGTCCTCGCTAGCTTCGATCGCTCGCAAAAGAATTAGCAAATTTATCTTTAAGTAAGAGACGGCCGCGAAATTATTATATCCGTATGCCTATGATCATGATTGAGTGTTAATAAATCACTTAAACGTTTGATTATGGCAGACAAAATTAAACTTTGCCTTTTAAAAGAGTAGCAAAAACCAGACTGTCAAACGGAAGAAAATCAATGAATATAAATTTGTACAAATTCTCAACTCTCACCTTCACTATCACTGTTTTCTCTTTCACAAATGTAGCGGAACATATCGAAACAGCCACTGTCATACCAGAAATTGCCTTGATATATTCGGAAGCAAATTCCTCCATCATTGAAAACAAGTTTGCTATCCGGGAAGTTGTTGTAGGCTAAGCTTGATCCGTCTAACCAGGTCAGTTTAGATAGACCTATCCAGTGCTTCTCATTATTACCCGATAGGCTATTCTGCAAGAAGTTTTGTTCCTCCTGAGAACCTACGTAGACCAGATGCATTCCAAAGTCCTCACATGATGATTTGGATGAATCGAAGCTAGATTTACTTTGTGAGAAGTAATAACAGGACCCGTCGTATTCGCTTTGACCAGAACCACAAGCTGCAAGCATGAGAGAGGGGGACGCACGGGATGGGGGGGGGGGGGGGGGGAGAGAGAGAGAGGGGGGGGGAGAAAGATAGAAAGAAAGAGAGAGACAATGACAATGACATGACAATGACAATGACATTTATTCTCATGTCATCCATAGAGAGGGTATTGGAGTATACAATCATATACATGTACAAATCATCATTAGTATTTCATCAAATGATTTACAAAGCATTTAGAGTGCAATGTTTAAAAATACAACAAAAAGAAAACAAATTAACATTAAAAAAAAAAATTGATAATTACAGTTGAAATAATAAATAAGTGCATGAAAGCTTAAAATATAATTAGAATGTCTAAATATTCCAAAGAAGGCAAGTAATGGCATCAGCATATCGTTGGCTGTTATGCCACAATTAAATCTAAAGCTCAAAATATTGTATTTCGAGCGCCTTTAGAAACGAAATTTTACAAGGTTTGAACGGATTTCTGGTTTTTCACAATTAAAGAGCTGATTCATTTTGAGTGTATTTGGCCGCTCAGTGTAATATTTTTGAAGATGAAATTTTCTTTCCTTATTAAAAGAAGAAGAAATGAATAGACAGTGAAATTCATCACCAATTGATTGCAAGTTGCATAGTGTACAAATTCTCATGTTTCTTTGACGTTTTTCATATCTTCCCGAGACAACTGGAAGTCGATGGTTTCCACATCGGAATCTACAAAAAGTAATTCGATCTTTTTTATTCATATTGCTGAGGTAATTTTCTAGGCAAAGATTTTCTTTGAATATTCTATAGTTTACACACTGTGAATTTTCGTTTATCAATATAAACCAATTTTGCAACTTTTATTCGCAGATCTACAGCTTGTTTTACCCACTCTCTGCTAGAGCAACCACAAATGTCATATAAATTTGTCATGCCCAACCTGTCAAGAGTTTGCTTTATCTTTATCAACTAACTTGTCAGATATATACCTTGATCGGAAAGTATACAATCTCGTAAATCATACCAGACATTTTTGTTTGACTACTGTGAACTAATCCATACCAGAAGTTTATCATTCTATTTTCAATATATTTCTCTAATTTGAATCTTCCGAGCTCGCCTAAAACCATGCAGTTCGCTGTTGATTTATTAACTCTTAGAATCTGCTTGCAAAATTTCATGTGAAAGATTTCTAAATCTCGAATCACATCAAAACCCCATATTTCTGATCCATAGAGGAGTATCGGTAAAACAAGTTGATCAAAAAATTCAATTCGGATATCCACTGGTAAATCAAGATGATAAATCTTATTCAACATACTGTGCATTGCTCTTCTTGCTTGATTCAGTTGCTTTTCTTGAGCTTTCTGAAATGTATTATTATAATTGAAGGTAATACCAAGATAGGCATAGTCGTCTACTACTTCGACAGCCAGGTTATCAAATGTAAAAGAAACAGCTTTCCTCACTTTACCGCGGGAGAATATAACAATTTTTGTTTTGTCTATATTCACATTTAAATACCATCTGATACTGCATTGAGCGCAAGTTGAAGTTCTAGTTCAGATTTGGCAAGTACAATAGTATCATCTGCATAAAGTAATGCGAACAACTGCATGTACACATCAATACCATGGTCTTGTAATAATGAATGAAGCTTCTTGGGCAGAACATCTAGACCATCATATCGTTTACTGATAAATTCTTTGAAATGAACATAGCAAATAGCACAGGTGATAAATTTTCTCCTTGACGCACTCCTATATTACAGTCAAATAAGCTTGATCTTTCACCATCTTTGGTACACACGATTTAGCCTGTGTGTACATGTTATTGATCACTTTGAAAAAATTTCCATTTATTTCACTTAAAAGTAGTTTGTTCCAAAGTGATGTCCTATCAACAATATCAAATGCCTTTCGATAATCAATGAACGCACAGTATACCCTTTCTCTTCCAAAAAGATATAATTCAAGTAACGAATGTAAAGTGAATATATATGGTCTAGCGTTGAATGATTATTCCTAAACCCAGCTTGTTCATTTCCAATCTTTTCACAGTCTTCTAAATACAAATTCAACCGATGATTTAAAACAGCTGTGAAGAGTTTACCCAGACAACTTAATAAAGTTATACCTCTATAATTGTTTGGATCGTTGGGGTTTCCCTTCTTCTTGTAAATTGGGCTTATCAACCCAATAGTCTAATCTGTTGGTACAATACCACTTTCAAAAACAGCATTAAATAATTCAAGAATGAATTTCAGCAGAGAATTAGTCGAGTGCTTCAAAAATTCGTTAGGTAGTAAATATTCACCATGTGCCTTACCGTTCTTTAATCTTTTCAACTGTGTGATTACTTCATCTCTGTCTATTGGTCTATTTAAAACTGCATTGTTTGATGTTGATTCAATGATTACTTCCCCATTTTTCTCTTTGTGATCTTGATTCAAGTTACTAAAATGTTCACGAAATGCTTCAATCTCAACATTTTCAAGCCATCCTGTCGACTTATACGAAGAATTGATAAGTTTCGGTTCGAGTCCAGCCGCGGCACTAATGTCCTTTGGCAAGACATTAATCTACATTTGCCACTCTCCACCCAGGTGTAGTAAATGGGTACCTGGTAGGAATTTATTCCTTGAATGCTTTCAGCGCCTTACAGGGCAGCTGGGCTAAAGCCAGGGTAATAATACTACTTCGGCGCTTAGAAATATTGTATTAAGCGCAATATAAATGTTGTGTATTATTATTATTATTATTTCCAATAGTCACGGGGTTGTTTCTTTTTCAAACTTCTCAATTCTTTGTGCAGATTCATATAAAATTCTGATTTGGCAGTCTTTATCGCTTTTTTGTACATACGTTTCTTTTCCTCCAGATTTTCAGCAATGCTACTAGCTTTGTTTTTCTTCTGAAGGTTTTTCATACCGAAGTATTCATTTCTCAGTTTGTAACAATTATTATTGAACAAAGGTTTAGATCTCCTCTCCAAATTTCTCGTTGATTTTTTATGATCTGATTTGCAATGACTTTTTATCATACCGCTTTTTTCCGCTGCATCAAAATAAACATTTTTCAGACCATTAATAATATTATCAATTGACTGTTGTGAGAAATCACTATTTGTTTTACCTTTTATTTCATACATTAATACACCAACGGACCCTTCATTTATATTTTTTTGTAAAGTCTGTAGCAATTTCAGGATCCCATTTAATCTTCAGCGTTGGTGTTGGTGCATTATGCTTAGATACACTTGCTATCTGCATTTTGCATGCAATCTGTTTAATGCGCACGGTAAGAATAATGGCATTATGTTTATCTGACAAAAAAGATTCAAATGTATCCACCATAAAATCATTAAACTCACAGAATAAGGAAGGTGATGAAATGCAGTAATCGATGGTACTTGCATTAGCACAAGTAAAATCTCCTTCCTTATCAGTGCCTATTCTTCCATTAGCAATAATCAATCGAAAACTTTTACAGAGCTCCACTAGTCGATTGCCATGGTTGTTTACTGTTTTATCTTTGTTTTTTCTTTCTGGCTCAATATTTAACAGTTTTAAATCACATGTACGTAACATTTCATCACTATTATCAATCAAATGATGTAAATTATTTTCAAGAATTTCATCACTCTCCAGTACTTCACGCATATTACCCGTTCTAGCATTAAAATCTCCCAATAAACAGATTGGTAAGTCATAAGTATTGTTGAACTTAACCAGATCAGATGATATATCATCAAACATCGACTCTTGAAAATATTTTGAATTTTCAGGCGGTATGTACACCGCTCCAAGTATAAAAGGATATCCAAATGCTCTTTTGTCGATTTTTAGCGATAATACTGTTTCTGATAAAATGTTATTAACCCTTTCAGGACAGGAATTATTTAAAAGATAAATTGATCACAATCTATTCTTCAAATTGGCAACAAAAATATTTTTCTTTTAATGCTACATGGTTCTAATAAAATCTAATGTCTTTAAAAACAAGATACATGGTTAGGAACTTTGTCGAAAAGTTGAAAAAATTGCCAATTTTGACAAAAACAATGATTTTGAATCTCTCAATGTGTTGCCAATTTGAGGATTTTAAAGCTTATTTTCCTTTTTAAAATTCCTGGCATCAAACACAATATGGTTATGCAACAAAAATGGACACAGTGTGTGCAGATTTTTTTGCTCTTTCTACTCATGCATCTGGTATATTTTTTAGGGCTCTGAATAAAAAGTTATTGAGCCAAACCACAAAATGTGGTCAATTGTCTTGAAAGGGTTAACCACCATAGACGTATTATAGATTTACCACAGTCACAAAGTCGAATAGACTCTTTTTAGAGAGGGGGCGGGGAAAGAGTGCGCGAGCGCGCGCGCGCGCGTGTGTGTGTGTGTGTGTGACAGAGAGACAGAGAGAGATAGAAAGAGAGAGATAGAAAGAGAGGGAGATCATGAGAGAGATAATGAGAGGTTTGTTTTTTTGTTTTTGTTTTTTCAATTTGTTTTTCCCCCACAGTAGGGCGTTTTATTGAAATATAGCACAGTATACGTTTTCATAATGTGCACAAACAGTTAATGAGTGAAATTCCTTTTTCTTTTTTTTTAAACATACAATAACTGATCACAAATATTGTGATAGTGTAACACAATGTATGGTAGTACACAAACATAATTAAAAGATTGAAAGAGGACCAGAGCGTAAGATGCAAAACTGTAAAATACCACACTATCGATTAAAACATCTTTTCGACATTAGTCGAAAAGATTATTAAAATTTAACCAACATCTTTCAAATAAATCTTGCTTCATATTTTCACAAAAAATAGCTTTTTCATAAACGAAATAACTCTTTACCTCGTTAAGAACTTTCTGTGGTATGAGGCGAATTCCAGCCAATTTAATTTTATAAATTATCCATTTAAGCCAAATGATAAGTGAATTTAAGGCTTTATTGAATTTAGTGGGTGTTATTCCAAAAAGAACATTTTCGATAGTTAATTTTATTACAAATTTGCATCTTTCGTACAATCTATTTTCAAAGTATTCCCATACTTTCCTAACCATGTGACATTAAAAAAACAAGTGTTGAATAGTTTCATCATGCAGTAAACAGAATGCACATGTACTGCTTGATTTAACCTGAATTTTACACAAATACAAATTTCTTGGAGTAATACAATTGATTAAGCAGTATTGGAACCATCTGAGTGGAACATCTTGCATTGTTTGAAACAGTATAGAATTAAAACAACGCCATTTCTCTGGTGAAATTTGTTTTCGGATTTTCTCTTCCCGTCTTTCTTTCTTTTGTATGTTATTCAATACCTTTTCTTTTACCATTGGAACATAAATATTTCTACACCCTTTTCTTTGCTTCATCAAAATACTAAGGATATATGGTCTAAATGGGATGGTTAACTTCACAAAATCATCGACAGGTTGTGAAAAACTTGCCAACTTTTCACTAATCTCCTGATGTATAATAAAGTATGTTAGGTAATCAATGGAAATATTTTAAATTTCAATAAATTTTTTGTCTACTTAAAACTTGGCCATCTGCCCCAATTAAGTCATTGACAAATCTTAAACCCTTCTGGCTCCAGTGTCTAAAATTGACAAGATTTTTATGTATTAGAATGTCTTCATTATGACAAAGGAGTTCAGAGAAAAAATTTTCTTTGCTGGAGCATCTGTTTGCTTTCTTAAAACTACACCATGAAGAAATTACATCTTTCCAAAAAGGATTCGTTATCAGGTCAATAAACTTTTCTAAATAACCCTGACTATAAAGTATAAAATTACAATCTGGGAATGGGACAGAGCTCAGAAAAGAACTTAAACATATACTATCAATGAATCCGTTGTACATTCTTCGTATCCAAGTTATTTTTAGCGAAGAAAAGAAACATTCAGTGTTTACCATCTTCACACCGCCATCTATATATGAAAATTACACATCTGACTTCTTTTAATACGATCAGGTTTCTTTTTCCACAAAAAACTGAATAAGAGTTTGTCCAGCTCTTTTATAAGCACAGGTGACGGATTTGGCAAAGACAGAATCAAATAATTAATTGCGAAATAAAAAGTGTTTTAACAAGAGTCACTTTACCTAATGGGGTTATGTTCCTATTTGAAGAAACTTGAATTAGGTGTTTCACCTTATTTAGAGCAGGAATATAGTTTAAAGATACAATGTTATCCAAATTTAAAGAAAAGGTAATACCTAAACATGTGAAGCAACCATCGTCAATCCACAATAATTTCATTTTAGTTTTTGTTCTGTAAGGGCTATATTTCTTTGATCCAATCCAAACAATTTTAGTTTTACCTTCACTGATTTTTAACCCTGAAAGTGAATAAAAGTTTTCAATCACAGATAGGGAACTGTTCAGAGACTCATTTGAACCATCTAAAAAAGGGTTGCATCATCTGCGTACTGAGTAATTTTTCGGATATTCCCGTCAATATTTATACCTTTAATATAATCGTTTTGACGAAGCATAATTGCCAATATTTCAGCACACAACAAAAATAGATATGGCGATAATGGGTCCCCTTGCCTACAACCTCTACTTATGGAGAAACGTTCAGATAAGTAGCCATTTATGTATACTGAAGACATGTTTTCATTATAAAAAGTTTGAATCCATTGATTAATAGAATGCCCCAAGTTAAATATTTCTAAAACTTTGCACAGAAACCTATGGGAAACCGAATCGAAAGCCTTTTCGAAGTCAAGTAACAGCAACATACCAGGAATATTTTGTTCTTCAGTTTCATAGAGAGTGTCATAAATTATACGAATGTTTTCTCCAATATATCTGTTCTCCATAAATCCTTTTTGGTCTTCATGGATAATTAGGTGAAATATCTTTTTAATTCTGTTAGCTATAGCAGAAGATGCAATTTTAAGATGTATTTAAAAGAGTTATAGGTCTCCAATTCCGTAAATATTGTCTACGTTTATCTCCTTTGGGTATCAAAGAAATAATTCCAATTCTTTGAGAATTAGAAAGCTTCCTGAACTTATAGGAATAATTAATTGCTCTGACAAATAAATGTGCCAATTCTTTCCAGAAATACTTGTAAAATTCTATTGTGAAACCGTCCGAACCAGGGACCTTCCCATTCTTTATTTTTTTCAAACTTTCAGTCACTTCTGTAAAAGTTAAAGGTCCACCTAGTCTCTCCGTTGTATGATCTTCTAATTTGTTTATCTTAAGAATTTTTAATGTGTCATGAATAGCTTCTATATCCAAAACAGTCATGATCTTTATTACAAAATAATTTTGAATAGAATTTCTTAGATTCGTTTGTAATTTCTTTTGGATTGTTAACTACTAATCCATTGTTCAAAGTTATAGATGACATTGTTTTATCAACATTTCTTTTCTTTTCCAGATTTAAAAAAAAATTAGGTTTTTCTCCATATGCAATAGCGTTTATACGTGCTCTAATCATTTGACCTTTCAATTTCAAATTTCTTAAATCTTGAAGTAAAATACGTTTTTCTAAAAGTTCTTTTTCTAAGTTGCTGTTAGAATTAAAGCTTAGTTCACTTTCTAATTTTTGGATACTCTTTTCTAACACAACATCTTCCTCAATCCTGTCTTTTTTCTTCTTCACAGAATAAGAAATAGATAAGCCTCTAATTTCCATTAACAAGACTTCAAAAAACAACTGGTCATTTATAGTCAGCTGCAGGTCTTGACTTGGTATGTCTTGAATTTTTCCTACTACATATGGAGATGCAGCGTATTGTTTTTTTAATATCGATAATGAGAGGTTGGTAAGTTGATTCAAGTTCAAGTTCAAGTTCATTTTATTTCACATCTCTTAAAAAACAAGCAATATACAAAGTAAAACAAAGTAAGTTTACAAACAGTGCAACAAAAACAAAATGACATGAAATGTATTTACACACTAAAGCAACGCACACACATACACGCACCTACACACACACACCCATACAAACAAAACAACAAAATGATAATGGTGACCAATGTCTGTAGTGCAGCGGATGTGGGGGACAGACAGGAAGCCATTGGCCTATCGAGGTCTGTCCCCCCATTTACTACACTACAGACAAAGGACTTACAATCAATTTACATTAATTGGTGGGGGTAGTTGGCAGGCAATAGTTCTATTTTGGGCCACTTCTACCTCTACATTAATCAATTATGAAACTTTACACTGCGATAATGCAGAATCTGTATGGCTGGAAATCTTTCTTCTACAGTAATTATGGTACGGTATATCGAAAACCAAATACAGATGTGGTTGAATTTCAAGACATCTATACTTTAGAGCAATTTAAAGGTAAAAGATAGTTTTGGGAAGCCCTCAAAAACTTTTCCTGAGATTTCTTTGATTTTACTTAATAAATAGCAGGGTATTAACATAACTAAGTTGCTGTGAAGTTTTTTTCCTCCTCAAGTGAAATATTTATTGAATGAGAGGTGAAAAGAATAAAAATCCCTGGCCCAAAAGAGAGGGGATGTAAATTCAAACAACGGCCACACACGCTACTCACATAGGGATTGCTGTGTGTTTTAGAATACGCTATACATAGTGCGAAGCGCTGGGTTTATTGTGTGGGGAACCTTCGGGTGGATATGGTCTTAGCGTGAGGCAGTGAAAAGCCATTACCAAGTGTTTCTTACAGATATTTACACTAAAATTTGTTCGAAATCGTAAATGGAATGTTAAATAATCTTGTAAATGTGTCTTACGATAAAAGGAGAATAGTATGTGACTATGTTAGATAAGTTTCTTGCCAGTATGATTTTTGCTACCGAGACTGTCTATGAGCTTTAAAGCTGACAAAGAAGCATGTATCCTAATGGGGGGGGGGGGGGGGGGGGGGGGGGGGGGGGGGGGGGCTTCAGTATTGATATTCGCAATTCTTGTAATACAATGATACAAACAGCAATGGCACAAGGTTTTACTAGAATAACTAGCCATTCAGCCTCAGTGATTAATCATAATTTATTTATACAAATATTACTACAAATCGTGCCAATGTGGGAGCCATTATTACCAATATATCAGATTTTGAATGTATACCAACTGCACAAACTTTGTATTTGTAGTAGTATTTATAGAATGTTACCTTATTCACTATTCCAATAATTGCTCTTTCATTGAGCACAATTATCGGACAAGGCAAAAGGAAAAATAACTTGTACATACCCAAGGTCAGAACACTCAAAGGAAAATTTTCATTTTCATATGTTCAGTATGGAAAGCCATCCACATCGTGCTTTAGAAAGACACTAGTAGAGTAACTTTTAAATGAATGACTGATAATAACCTTCAAGATATTGAGTATCTGATTAAACAGCTAGGTATCTGATAATGACCTTTCATCCATTAATATCTATATTATTCATTCCATATGTAGCTCTAACAACATTTCTTTGTTTATTCTCTTTAACTAAACAATGTTTCAAATGTTCAAAGTCATCAGACTCGATTAGCATTCATGCTATTTTCTTGATTTTCTGGTTCCTTTTATCCCTTAACCTTGTTGTATCTAAATTTGTATATCTTTCTTTGTGTTTGTTCTTGATATTGGATAAATACATTTCAAGGTCAAGTTCAAGTTCAAGTTCAAGTTCAATTCTACTTTATTTCTCAATATAAATCTCTCATGACGATAAGAGTTATAGTTGATTGTTGATGCTTCTTTCTTATATAAAGTGGATGAGCATGTATTTTGGAATGTTGATTTTTTTTCTTTAAAGGCATTCATTATATGTTAAAATCTTTTAAAAGAATGATTTCATATGTCATTTTTAATGAAGCGGATAAGGAATAACTAGCAGCTGAAGAAAAGTAAAAGATAACTTTACTATGAAAGAGTCAACTGGTAAAATAAAGAATTATCAGGCACATCCGATAGCCAGTGGTGGATAGCGGAGAGGGGAGGGGAGGGGGTGGGCATGTGCCACTCCGTCCCCCCCCCCCTCCCAGCAGAACCCAATCTGGCATATATTGAGTACAAATTAATTACCAAAGAACATTACTGTGCCCCCTATGCACCCGAAACCCCTTCTTCGGGGGGGGGGGGGGGGGCATTGGTAAACTGCTTACCTTGATTAGCAGTAGTTGTAAAGAGTTGGTTCAACATGATGATTAAAATGAAGAAGGAAGTTTCCATCTGCAGAGCAACCAGATAACAGTTGATCATTTATAACAGATAATAATGACGTCAGTTTTAATATGTAGCAATTTTTTTCATTCTGGGTTGAAATATAGAATTCAGGTATAATATTCTGTCACATAGGACGTAGAGATGTTTCGTACGACATAAGTCATATTTCCATTTATTTCACCGAGAGAGTTAGGCCACTTCAAGTGACCATTGTTTAAAATGATATTGTTAAATAGACCTGTTCACAAATATATTCAAATTTTATGCATACTTTTAAAACAAAGGTTGTTCTTGACAACCTGAAAGCTTGTCAGAGGCTTGTCAGACATAGCAACAAGTAATGTATGCAAATTGGATTCCAAGTATTGTAGTTCATTCTTTAATAACAGGTTAATGGAATACCTCGTTACTAGGTCACCAGGAAAGAAGCATCCATAAATTTGAATAACTTTGTGAACAGATCTATTACTATATGGTTGCCCTAAACGAAACTTTCATTAGTGCATACCGTTAGTAGCATCGTATAATGTCCATTGTTTAAACACGGAATCGAACAGATAAACTTTACGTTGTTCAAAAATAAATTTTAAAAAATATGTATTTCATTCAGTATTATTTTGTTTTCTTAGTGATCTTGCTGTTTCTGTAGTTTTGTTGGATTGATTGTGTGTTCTATAGCAAGCAAAACGTTTGATGAACCTATTGATTTTTTTAGCTATGAAGTATGTTATGAATAAAATTTAATATCATAAAACTACCTAGGACCCGCACCCGCCCCCCAAAATAATAAAATAAAATAAAATTAAAATAACAAGCAAAACTGACAGAACGTACCTCGACCTGTCTTGCAATTGAGCAACCAGATCCAGCTGAAAAACTTGAATAGACAACCTCTCATGAGGACGAGATTCGATTCAAATGAATTCCTAACATCCATAGTTTGAAATCAAATCGAAGGCTCTGTATGACATGTATTCCATCACACAGTAATTGACCATAATGCCCCGAATAATGATAGTCATTGATACCGGGATTCTGTCAGTTTCGTTTGGTAAAAATTGATTAAATTGCGCACTGCCTCTTATCTTCATAGCTCTGAACCATATTTTCTATCATGATATCATGATATCAGTTATAAACTCTGCACTTGTCTTGCGTGCGATGCATTTATTAGGCTCTTTGTTTGGTAATCCTAGTAGGTATTAATTTTATATCCAGTTACAGGATACACTTTGGATGTCATAGTAAATTGTAATTATATTCTTCAATCAATGTAGAGGGGGTAACGAGTTCTTATCAATCATCTAACGATGATATAGAACGTGGACCTCTTTGAGGTGAGGATAAAGTAAGAAAGCAAAATGGCTTTGAAATTGTTATTGAAAGATATTTTACTTCGATTTCGTCTGTACTTTGTCAGAGCATTAGCAGTCGCGTATCCAGAAAAAAACATAATTAGGGGGAAATTGAGAAATGTACCAATACTCTCTTTATGATGATAATTATTCGGGTTCTTTCATTGCAATTGTGTCTGTCACGCATGAGACTCCTGGCACTCCAGGATTATGACACGGCTTCTACGGCACTTTATAGCCATTTTAAGGAAGTTGAGAGGATGGGATTTTAAAAAAAGGGGGGAAAAAAAAAAAGAATTTCGAAATGACAATGAGAATGACTCTCATAGCTCTGAACCATGTATTCTATTATAATATAAATTATTGATTATAAACCCTGCCCTTGCCGTGCGTGCGATGCACTATTTGGTATAGGCTCTTTGTTTGCTAATCTGACATGTCTGAAGATGTATCATTTTTATATCCACTTAAAATACATGTAAACACTTTGACTGTTATGGCAAAGTTCGATATAAATGTGATTATCTTCTTCATTCAATGTAGAAGGTGAAGTTAGTTTCTAATAATCATTCGATGGCAATTGAAGGTGCCGTGGAGTTTTTGGAGTCTTCAAAAAAACGATAATCAAGAGGGAATTGTACCACTACTCTCTTTTATGATGATAATATTTGGGTGTTTTCATAGCAATTATGTCTGTCACGCATGGGACTCCTGCAGTGCACTCCAATATTATTACATGGCTTTTACTGCATGCGCTTCATAGCAATTTTAAGGAATAAATTCCTGTCAGAAACCCATGAACAGAATTTTACTGAAATGAGTTGAACTGACTCGAACCGAATTGAATTGAATTGATTCGAACTGAATGGAATTGAATTGATATGATTTTATTTGAACCGAATCGAATCGAACTGAATTGAAAGGCATTTATTTAATAACCACATCGCAGCTCAAGAGCTGAATAACAAACGACAAACTAAAAAAATACAATCATTATAGATATACAAGTATGTAGATTCATATGTACACCAGTCCGGGAGAGAGAGAGAGAGAGAGAGGGGGGGGGGGAGGGAAGGTGATAGTGGAATAAAGAGAGAAACAGAGAGACATAGACAGAGAGAGAGAGTGAGAGAAATAATGAGAGAGTGAGAGGAGTGAGAGGATGGGATTAAAAAAATCGAAATGACAATGAGAATGACTCTCATAGCTCTGACCCATATTTTTTGTCATTATCAATTATCAAGATTATAAATCTTACACTTGCCTTGTAAGGCATGTATTCCATCATATAGTAATTGACTATAACGATAATGCCCCGAATAATGTTAGCCATTGATACCGGGATTCTGTCAGTATATTTTGGTAAAAATTGATTGAACTGTGCATTAACTTTTATCTTCATAGCTCTGAACCATATTTTCTATCATATCAATAATAAACTCTACTTGTCTTGCGTGCGATGCACTATTGATTAGGCTCTTTGTTAGCTTATCCGAGTAGGTATCAATTTTATATCCATTTACAGGATACACCTTGAATGTCATGGCAAAGTTCGATATAATTGTAATTATATTCTTCAATCAATGTAGAAGGGAAAGTGAGTTCTTATTAATCATCTGATGATAATGGAAGGTAGACCACTTTGAAGCGAGGATGAAGTGAAAAGCAAAATAGCCTTGATTGTTATTTTACTAAATTCAGAACATTAGCAGTCGCGTATCCAAAAAAGCGATAAAGAATGGGAAATTGCGAAATGTACCAATACTCCCTTCTATGATGATAATTATTTGAGTTCTTTCATATAGCTATTTTGTCTGTCACGCATGAGACTCCTGGCACTCCAGTATTATTACAAGGAATAAATTTCTGCCAGAAACCCCTTTTTTTAAGTGAACAGAATTTTATTGAATTTTATTGAATTGATTTGAATCTAATTGAACTAAAGTGAAGAAAAATACAAACTATAAAGATACAATTTAGATATATTGATATGCATATACATACATATTTATACCAGTCCCGGAGAGAAAAGAGAGAGAGGGGGGGGGGGGGGGAGGGAGAGGGGGGGGGGGAGAGGGGGAGGGAGAGAGAGGGGAGGGGGAGAGAGAAGGGGACGTGGGCCTGGACCCTCCTGAACCCGCACATTCGTACAAAACATTTCATGTAATCATACTCACCATTATTTTATGAAATGAATGTCTAATCTTGTAAGCAGAGTCCTTTCTTTCGTCTGTACATCACCAGGATTGGCAATTTGACACAGTTATTAGATACTGAATTTGGTGTTTAAATACTCGATTATATTTATTTTCTCCTCAAAATAGTTGATGGATATAAGGCTGCATTCGACGTTATTATGCTGGCTGTTTTACTCTCGAATCGTAAATGCAGAGGTATTGGAGAAAACTGATTATTTTACTCTCGATTTTGTGTTAATTCAAAATATCGAAGAAAGATGATGATCTCGTAAACTTCCAGCAGAGTCCTCCTGTTGAACAAGTGAGTTGATCTGCGAATCATAAAATAGTCCCCAATACCCAATTTATTCACGTCGTTCTCTTTATCAAACCACCGGATTGGTTAGGCTGCTGCTATTCGGGGGATTCCATAAAAAAGCAGGGTTTACCGACGTAAGAAATTTTGGTGTCCGCTCTACAAGGGAATTTAAAAAAAAAAAATATCATCTTATCAGGTCACCCATGCTGTCAAAAAGTTTTATAGCAGGAGCGGATCCAGTATTGTCAGATGGTGGACAATTTTTCCTGAACATGATTTTCCCGAGGAATATGATTTTAAAAGGTTGCGTCAGCTCTCCCAGACTCGCTCAGCATGGGGAGGGGTGAGGGATGGTATTAGCAAACAACTTTCCCCACGGTTGACGATTTCCGGGAAATAGAGGACAATACTGGGCATAGGCGCCGGAAGTGGGGGGGGGGGGGCAGGGGTGGCGGTCGCCCCTCCCCAAACGAAAAAGTGGGGGACAAAATGCATTTTCGCCCCTCAAAAAAGCCCCCCCCCCCCCCCATGAAAAAAAAAATCAGTAGTAAAGGAGTAAAAATCGTGTGTATATTAAAAGCTTGATTGCTTTATTACGTAATTGTAAGCCTTTGTATTCATTTTTCGTATTCATGGAGATCACTGAAGACAGATAAAGCATTCAAACTTTAAAATTTAACGTAGTGGAGGTTTTGTATTAGACGCAAGGTTGCCAGAGTTGGCAGAATTCTGCTTTCTGGCAGAATTTTGACCGCTTTAGCATAATTTGACAAAATTTAGCAGAATTTAGCATAATTCTGGTGTTTTGTTTTTTTGGCTTGTCAGAGAATTTTCCAGTAAAAATACACCCCCAAAATGCTGATAACCTTTTTTTTTTTTTTTTTTTTTTTTTTTTTTTTTTTTTTTTTGCTTGTCAGAGAATTTTCAAGTAAAAATACACCCCAAAAATGCTTGTCAGAGAATTTTGGAGTAAAATTTTGATTTAGCAGTAGGATCTGTATTGTTGTGATAGGATGGGAAAGCGTGTGTGTTTTTTTAGGGGTGAGAAGACATGAGCCCTTGAAAGGTGGGCCCCCTTGAATGTTTACCCCCCCCCCCCCAATCCCAAACTGCTTCCGGCGCGCCTGATACTGGGAAATACCCTGGAAATACCCCCAAAAAAGTATAAGACGAAAATGATAGAAATCATAGCAATGCCTTTCATCTGACTAAATTCCATCTTGCTGGTTTTCATTAATTTCATTGGTTTCTTAAAACTTCAATAGCCTGCTTATGTATAAATCAATGCTGTTTTGTTCACAACACCACTTTCTCCTGTCAAAAACCCTGGCAGTACATAAAAAATAATATCGTACCGAATAGTCATGATAGTTATATTGTTTTATGTTCTGAATCTATAGGCTTACACTGAATTCTGGTGAAGATTTCAAAAAGTCTGAATCATATTTACATTGTCAAGCTCTTTTTTTTTTTTTTTTTTTTTTTTTTTTTACAATGGCACCATTCAAACCATGCCTAGGTCGAAAAAGTGTGTGTGTGTGTGGGGGGGGGGGGGGCTCTATACTTTTCACTGGTCCTACCTCCAGCATGTCCAATTCATCTGATGAAAGTCCACACTAACCACAGTGGAAATTGGAATAAACTAGGGTTTGAAAATTAAACGTCCAACGGTCCTATGACCATAGGACACAGAACCAAATAATACTATACACATGATACAGAAATACCCCTTGGAGTGGTATATTGCGTATATTTAATATTGCAATGGTGTGAACTCATCTTTACATTCATGCGTTCTACCCTCAATGCCCCCACATACATGTAGATAGGAAAACGTGAACAAGCGTGTGGCCTATTTTGACAATATCATGTTTTTTAACACCATGATCGTGAAGTTTTGATAAAATTCAATTGGGCATAATAATACCGATGAAGATCGCTTGTACATCAAGACCTTTAAATTATCAAGAAAAATGATTTGTATTATTTTTTTTGTTGTTGTTAAAATCTGATTGCCTGCATGTTATGATGCAGACCAGTCAGTTGTGATAAATGACAATTCACAAAATAAAATGTAAAGGATTGGTTTAAAATACTCCTTGAATAATACCGGGGTTTGTGCACTTTTAAGTGTTTAGTATATGAATAATGTTTGCAGTCAGTCATTAATAACAAAGGGGATGTGTTACAAGTTGAATCGATTTGAAAATAAAACTGAAACTGTATTTCGCAGTGCCCATTTCAAAGGTGGTACTTACACGTAACAGCTTACCCAAGTATCATTTCAAGCAGTTGTATTATGACCCCTTACAAAGATTACAGTTACCTTTTTATTGTTATTGATGTTTAATGATATTTTATAATTTATCCATTGTAAGGTTATATATCGCTTTGGTCAAAATCTGCTAGGCGGTATTTACCGATAAATACAGGTCATTCCCGACCTGGTATATACCGGCCAACTTGAAGTTTTCAGACATGATTTTTTTTTTTTTTTTTTTTTGAGGGAGGGGGGGGGGGGGGGGGGGGGGCTTTATCCATAGGAGGCGTCATTTTCGACCTCTGGATCCGCGTATGTATAGCCTATATGCTTAATATTCGGTAGCAAACTAACATCTCATTAATATTCTCGCGTGTCTCGCGTGTAACCATGGTAGCAATATACAACAAATTGTCACAAGTTGGCATCCGTCTACACACATGAATATTTCAGCAAATAAAAAGTGAATTAATTGAACATGCATCTGTATTTGCACAGAAAAAAAAACTATAGACGTATAATTGTACGAATTAGGCCTATTTCAATTATCATGATTGGGAATATATTGATCTGAATCCAAATCTACTGATGATTATTCTGATGTGAAGAATTAATGAAGCGTTCATTATAATGAAAACCATCAGAATGAAATGAGTTTCATATATGCACCATTGCACCTTTATTGTAAAATATGTTGGAAAATGTTTTGGAATAAATTTAATAAAAAAATAATTTAAAAATACATTACAAAAAAAAAAAAATCCTGTGCGTAGTCAGTTTCATAGTCATGGCGCAATAAAGAAGGGCGTTCTCTTTTTGATCAACCTTTTTAAACCTCTCCTAAGTGACATCTTCATTAACCCCGAGGGTGGAAACAAGAAAAAGGAGAAAGAGAATGAGATAGATAGATAGATAGAGAGAGAGAGAGAGAGAGAGAGAGAGAGAGAGAGAGAGAGAGAGGCATCCACTTCATTGGGGAATTTTGAGGCAAGTAGTAATCAAAACGTATTTTTTCAGAATGACGTGATCAGAAAAGCAAAGTGTTTAAAACGCATGATACAGTTGGTGCTACAACAAAATAACAATCATTATTGAGACCCGGGTTCAGACTTGCACTGTCAGTGACTTAATAGACCCGGGGGGGGGGGGGGGTCATAAAGCTGTTCGTAAAGTTACGAACGACTTTAAGAATGACTTTAATATGACAAGCCAAATGTGATTCCCAATCATTTTTTTTTTAATCGCATCCGCTGTAGTTGAAATGTGCAGACATAGATTAACATTCTTAGCAAGCATTTTTAATGTAAAGTATATTTTTTTGCCACAATCTCATCGGGATTATTGGAAATAAAGTCATACTTTGTTAAAACTTCAGGAAAAGCTTTGGGCATTTCATTTGGCACTTCATATTCAAGTCGTTCGTAAAGTCATGCGTAACTTTATGAACAGCTTTATGAAACAGCCCCCAGCATGAGCCTCTCCCGAAATAGTCCCCCATTTTACCCATAAGATTTGACCCCTTCAAGTTACTTAGGCCAGATAGGTCATTGACAAAAAGGTTGACAGCCTGACAGTAGCCATCGGGTTTAGCCCTCAGAGCCCCAAAAAGAGACCCCAAAGTCGGGTCGATTTCACTCCATCTCCCCCATGCACCAAAAAATGTGGTAAACACAACCACTGACCATCTGACAAGGCATAATAGAGGAGCTTGCTAAGTATCTGTGTAATTAACACGTGAATAGTACATTTCAGCCTGGCAGTCACATACCACAGATACCTGAAAATCTCTCCATTATGCCTTGTCAAACAGGTGAAGATGGACAATGGGTGTGTTCAAATAATCCTGACAAGATTTTTGGCTATTTTTGAGAAAACAATAAATTTTTAACAATTTAATAATTTTTTAATCAAAAGATCAATTAACGCCAAATTACATCTCAAGAAGACTATTATACTCAAAATTATGTTATGTTAATTTGAATTGAACTGAATAGAACACTTTTGAGTTATCATATTCAGAAGGTAAGAAAATTGTTTTTCTTTACTTACAGAACATTTTATTTTATTTTGGGGGGGGGGCTGGGGCAAAGCATTGTCAAAGCCTCAAAGGGCACTTTGGGGTTTTCATTTCATGGGGTCTGATACCCCCTTCCCAATGGACAATTTTGTCAGTTTTATACAGAAATATGTGATGTTGACGTAATGTTGACAACCTCTCAACATCACACATTTTTGACGAACCCCCGTTCACAGCATTCAGAAAAGATCGGAGCCTGACTCCTGCATCTTAGTCCAGTATAACCATATCAAGGGCCAGCTTACTTGCCGTCGACCTAGATGCAAGACTTGCATTCATCTATCCAGCGAACTCCAACATGTGGGCCCAAGGCCAACCTCACAGTCCATCGAGATGTTACTTGCACCACGGAGAACTTAATATACATTATATCTTCCACGGCCTGCTATCTTCTGTATGTGGGGGATCTATACGTCTCAACGCTAGTGGCCTACCCGTTGCCCGCCATTCCAACCTCCCTTGCCATTCCATTAATGACTTCAAAGTGAGGGGCGCCATCAAATGCAGAGTCGATAACTCGTCAAGGAAGAGGCAGGAAGAAAGACTCATTTTCCAACTAAGAACTCTTTATCCTCCTTTGTTTGTTTGTTTGTTTGTTTGTTTGTTTTTGTTTGTTTGGGTTTTTTTTAAATTTTGTTTTAATATACGCATCAATTTACGCATCAATTTACAAATAAAACAATATTTTGGTTTCTTACACCCCATGTCTCTTTCCTCTCTATCCCTTGCTTCCCTGTTTCCCCTATCCTGCACATCTTGTACACATAATAATTATGTTGGTTTTTTTGTTTGTTTGTTTATTTATTGTTTCTTTTTGCAGTTGTAATCATTTTTCCTAATGTAATTTTATCAATTGTACTATTGTATTTTTTATCTTGTGGACGGACCCCTTAGAAGAACAGCTTGCAGCTGAAAAGGGTGTTTCCTTCCCATATGTGGAGAATAAATAAATATAATTTAAAAAAATAAAAATGAACGTATCATTTCGAGCTTTTCGTATTATTTGTTTTCCCCGTCTTTTTTTTTTTCCCTTTCTTCTTCTTGGGCCTTCTCTCTCTCTCTCTCTCTCTCTCCCTCTCTCTCTCTATTTTTCTATTTTTCCTTTTTTCCTTCTCCCTCAGCCCTTCCTTTATTTCCCTGTCTCCCTATCCGTGTCTATTTTTTTCTCTCTCTCTCCCTCTCTCTTTTTCCCCCTTGTACTACTCTCTTGCTTTGTTGCGCTTTGCGCTTATAGCGCACTGTGTTACTGTGTTGGATGCTATTCAAATAAATTTCATCATTCCCTTTTGAAGATCTATGGGCAAAAATAAAATTTTAAAATTTCTCACGGAATTCGTTATTTATTTCGAGTTTATCATATATATATATATATGTATGTATGTGTATATATATATATATATATATATATATATATATATATATATATATATATATATTCATGCGTGCACATTGATATTTACACCAGTCCGGGAGAGGGAGAGAAAGGGAGATAGTTGAAGAAAGAAAGAGAGAGAGAGAGAGAGAGAGAGAGAGAGAGAGAAAGAGAAAGACAGAGGCAGAGACAGACAGACGGACGGACAGACAGAGACATAGAGAGGGAGAGACTGAGAGCGAGAGAGGGAGAGAGGGTGGGTTTAAAAAAAAAGCGAAATAACAATTTGAGAATGACTCTCATAGCGCTGACCAATGGTTTCTATCATTATCAGTATTATTATCATGATTATAATCCTTGCCTTGCGTGCGATGCACTAATCATTAGGCTCTTTGTTTGCTAATCTAGGTATATAGGTATCCATTTTATATGCAGTTACATGACAAACTTTGAATGTCGTGGCCAAGTTCGATATAATTGCATGGCCGGCGGAACCGGGGGGGGGGGGGGCGGGCCGAGCCCCCCACTTTTTGGCAGAAAATATGTAATGTCTAAGCAGATTTTTGTATGATCGGAAAGAAATGCAAGAAAAGAAAGAGGGAAGAAGGAGGAGAGGGAGGGGGGGGGGGGGGGGGAGAGTGTTTATCCAGTCCCCAACCGAGATTCATTTTCATCTATGCCTACTGGAAAATGACAAATTTTGATGAAGTCCTTCCTGCCTTACTCTACAGTGGTGGCACGACCGGAGGGGGGGGGGGGGGCAGGGGGCACATTGCCTCCACTTTTTCAAGTACCCCAAAAGTGACCTTTTTATTTCTGAAAAAATGCCCCTTTCCTCACTGATAAGTGCCCTTTTTACTACTAAAAGTGCTACTTATCCTTTCTAGTAATTGCCCTTTCCCCTTCTGATAAGTGCCTTTTTTACTCCTTCTGATAAGTGTCCCTTTTCAAATTTGATAACTGTCTCCTTATCTCTCTAATAAGTGCCCTTTTCTCTGGATAAGTGCCCTTTTTACTACTAAAAGTGCCACTTATCCTTTCTAATATTGCCCTTTTCCACTTCTGATAAGTGCCCCTCATTGTTATGAACACGTCTCTACACAATTTGTCAACACATATCTGATCCCCCAATCCGATGCCTCATACAATGTAGCCTTTAATCTAGGCAATTGTGCTGCTCTGTCGATCCGATCCCCTGGTCAATCCTCGAAACGCGCGGAATAGTCCTCTGATTATTGCCCGGGACGTCTCTGATGAAAGATGTCCCGCGCAATCTAGAGGACTATTCCGCATGTTTCGAGGAGCGACCAGGGGATCGACAGAGCAGCACAAGGCGCCTTGATTAAAGGCTACGTGAGGGGGGGGGGGGGGTTAACATTTTAAAGCGAAAGCAGTGATTGAACCAAGAAATGACGTTGGTTTTTTCAACCAATCAAAACAGCTGTCACATCATCAGAATCAGAATGATCTGAACTTTCAGCTGCTATATACCTTCACTTTTTGACTTTAGTTAATTTGGCGCGAAGTTATCAAGAGTAGAAGGCACAAAAGGCCTTGACCAGCAGTCCTCGCTCAAACAAAAATGGGGAAAACAAGAAAAAATAAATCTGTTATGACGGTACTTATTGTTTTAGAAATGAAGATTGATTCATATGACGTTAAAACTGAAAAGTCAAATTTTATAAAACTGCTTCACTTTTTTATATTGAGCTAACACTAAGAGTTGAAATAATAAAAAGTAGTTTCTGGACGCGTACTTAGCTAAAACTGAGCGTATTTTATCAAGTGCGAAAAAGTGTACATCACGTTTCCATATGCTTTTCAAATCCAATGATTGCCCCCCCCCCCCCTCTCTCTTACACGTGCCTTTTTCTCCTTTGATAACTGCATTTTTACTTCTGATAATGCCCCTTGTCCCTACTGATATGTGTCCTTTCCCCCCTTCTGATGAGTGCCCCTTTTCAAATCTGATAAGTGCCCCCTCTTTACTTCTGATAAGTACCCCTTTTCCTATCTAATATGTGCCATTTTCCTCTTCTCATAAGTGCCCCTCTTTTTTGCTCGCTCGCTTCGCTCACTCGCATATGAATCATTATAGACCATTACATACAACTGCTAATTGGGGGAAGCTGAAGCAGTGGCCAGAACCATGCATACAAAGGAAGATGATGCTTGATAATGTATCAATTAGAGTGTAGGGTAATACCAATGTCACAAAATTGTCCTTATTTCGCTCAATGTTCACCCCTTGTAGGTGCCTCTTTTTTTTTTAAGTGCCCTGTTTTGCTGGTGCCCCCTCCCCCAGTTTGAAAGACGCTCCGCCGCCCCTGAATTGTAATTATATTCTTCAATCAATGTAGAGGGGGTTACAAATTCCTATTAATCATTTGATGGTACAAGGTCACTCAGAAGAATTACTCCCTATGCTCAGATCAGATGTAGAACCGAACGATATAGACTAAGCCCAATTCCATACCTTGTAAGGTTGCTAAATGAACCTTAACTTTCAGAATTCATTGTTAGCATTTGTAGACTTTGTAGACTTTGTAGTGTTTTTATACTACATATTCGAGCTTTTTTTTTTCTCTCTCTCTCTCTCTCTTTCTCACTCTTCTCCTCCTCTCTTTCTCACTCTTCTCCTCCTCTCTCTATTTCTTTCTGTCTCTATCTCTCCTTCATCCTCTCTAATGCTTTATATATCTGCCCTTTTATCATCTTCTTTCTCTCTCTTCTCATCCTCTCTTCCTTACTCATTACATTTTGCTCACAGATATAAATATGATGCTATAAGATTCTTGCGTCTATATAAATTGTGTCCTTAAAATAATTCATTTCTTATGTCCGCTAATTGTATGTTCCATTAACTAATGCTTTCAACAGAATTTTGATTGTATATTTATTATATCATTATGAAATATAACGGTGATTATCACATTTTGACAAAATACCCGTCTATATAAACTCAAACTACGAAGCTACTTCTAAGTTCACTATCTTCTTTTCGTCCACCTTTCCCTGGTCTTTATTCTTCTATTCTCATGTCTATTATCTATTGCTTATTCGATCTGATTCCGTGACCTCCTTTTTGATCCTTTCGCCTTCTTATTCTTTTCCCCTCTCCTCTCCCTCCTCCTCCTCCTCTTCTTCTCATCTTCTTCCTCCTCTCCCTCTACCTCCCTCTTCTTCTTCTTCTTCTTCTTCTTCTTCTTCTTCTTCTTCTTCTTCTTCTTCTTCTTCTTCTTCTTCTTCTTCTTCTTCTTCTTCCTCCTCCTTCTCCTCCTCTTCTTCTTCATCCACTCCTTCTTCTTCTTTGGACGAACTTGAGATAAGCAGAGGTGAAATATACCATTACTTAACTGCAGTCACAATCACCTTTACCATTGTCAATTTGCTTTATCATTAATTTTTAATGCATATATATTTTCGTGATTATGTTGTAATTTATGTTTGTTCTTCTTGAATGCATTTCCTTTTTATTTGTAAAAATTTGTACAATTCAGCCTATTGACTGCCATACAGATTTTCAATAAATATACCATTCTAAAAAAAAAAAAAATGGTATTGAGGTAAGTATTAAATTAAAAGCAAAATGGCCTTGATTGTTATTTTACTCCGATTTCGTCTATAAGCTGCAATGTACAGTGCCTATCAAAAAAAGTATACTCAACTTTGGTAGCTTCGTATAACAATTTTACTTCCTGCGTGACCTTCAAAATTATTTCATGGTAAAGAGTAACTATTAAATATTCTGTCAAATGATACTTTATTCATAAATTTGCTGTCATGGTGACTGAGTACCAGGGTTTTGAAAAAGAGCCGTCAAAATATCCTTGTTCCAAGTTGTTCCGAAATGTAGATCAAAACCACTAGCGTAGCTGAGGGGGGGGGGGGGCAGAGTGCCCCCCTGACAACTTTTCCTCGATTTTTTATTTTTTTTTGCTTGTCAGAGAATTATGGAGGAAAATATAGATCTCCCCCATCCCCCCCCCCCCCCCCCCCCCCCCACTGAGCGACTTTTTTGAGGGCTGGCGAAAAAAAAAAATTGTCGCTACCCTATTTAAGGGTAGACTATTCCAAATAGTAGGACCATAAAAAATTATATTTTGTTGACCTTTCTTCGAATAAATGTGAGGGATTTGATGAAGAACAGGGTCTGACATTGAGCGTAATGAATAACGTGATTGCTGGATAGGGCAAAACAAACTCGAAATGTAGTGTGGGGCTAAATATTATGAATGGACTGATAAACAAACAGTGCAACTTTAAACATTATTCTCTTGTGGACAGGCAACCAATGAACAAGGGAGACACATGATCATATTTCCTTGCATTCGAGTCAATACGGGCAGCACGATTCTAAGGATACACAATTGTTGATAACTACTTAAGTAATCGACAGTGGACTTTCATGATAATAGTTTTTGTTCACTGTGAATGACTCCTGTATGAAGGGTTTATTTTAAACAGGGGATATGGAGGAAGGCAATTTTGTGTCATTATCATTATGACAAGGAGAGTATCATAAATTTTGCTTTAAAATAATTTGGAGATTTTTCTTAAATGTTTATTTCTAAAATGCAAAAAAAAAAGTCAATTAAAAAAAAAAACACCAAAAACTTTGCAATCATTAACAGATTGAAACAAACATAGTAATGGCTTTTGACATGTACGCTTTGCTTCAGCCCAAACTTGGTATAATACAAGTGGATTTTGACACAAACTTTTAAAAACCCTGGTGCTCGGTCATCTGTTGCAGCAAAGTTATGGATAAGGTATCAATGGACAGAATATTAGTTACTCTTTACCATAAAATGAATCTGAACGTCACTTTTTTATGCGCACTGTACAATGTCAGAACATTAGCAGTCGCGTAACCACAAAGCGATAAACAAAATGTCAGAAAAGGCGAATGTACCTTTTGGGTCTGCCACGCATGAGACTTTAGACATTAAAGTTTTATTACACGGCTTTAATTCATCTGCGCTTATAGCAAATTTAAGAAAAGGATTCCTGTCGGGTATCCGTTTACTATTTATTTGAATTGAACTGAATTTTATTGAATTGAATTGAACTGCACTGAATTGAAGTGAATAGAATAGAATTTAAATGATTGAATTGAATTGAAGTGAAGAAGGTATTCATTCGAAACCATATCCCAGTTTAAGAGCTGAATCATAAAAATTTTAATACAAACTAAAAGTCCAGTTTAAATAAACATTCATATTTACACCAGGAGTAAAAGGAAGACAGAGGGAGAGAGAGAGAGTTCTTTTTCTTGTTCTTCTTCTTGTTCTTGTTCTACTTGTTCTTGTTCTTCTTGTTCTTGTTCTTGTTGTTCTTGTTCTTGTTGTTCTTGTTCTTCTTGTTCTTCTTGTTCTTCTTGTTCTTCTTGTTCTTCTTCTTTTCTTCTTCTTGTTCTTGTTCTTCTTGTTCTTCTTGTTCTTGTTCTTCTTCTTCTTCTTCTTATTATTATTATTCTACAGTATAAAAGGAGCTATGCAGCCTATCACGAAGAGATGAACTAAAGATTGCAAGCGGTGCGAGGAAGAGTAATGTGGCTTATTGAGATGAGGGCATAAGATGCTTCAGGAGTATAACCTGGAAGCACTGTGGAATTGCGTGGTACATCTGGAGTGTCTTGTCTTGGTTCTTCACTGTTTGCAATTTGTTGAAGGAGAGAGTTGAGTTGAGTTGAGTAGAGTTGAGAGAGAGAGAGAGAGAGAGAGAGAGAGAGAGAGAGAGAGAGAAAGAGAGAGAGAGAGAGAGAGAGAGAGAGAGAGAGAGGGGGGGGGGGGGACGCCAGAAGGAGAGGATGGGATTTTAAAAAGATAAAGACAATGGTAATGGCAACAATAATTATAACAATGACGAGTAAAGTTTATTGATATTTGCATTGTCACGCAATAATGAATGCGCGCGTATCAAACTACCATCGTTGTCATGCCGACGAGGTGCTGCTGCATAAATAGTAACCAAATTAATATGTACCAACAAATCTAAGATTTCAAAGTCGTTGAATTAAAACTGATCTAGAAATGATATAGGATAAGAGCAATAAATATGGAATTTCATCAAACTGACACAATGGCTCTGATGAGCAAAAATCACAGTGCTACAGAAAAGAACAATCAAGATGAGAAAAAGATATCTAGAAGTTGCGTAGACTGGATGCTTTTTAAACATCTTATTTTGCTAATTTTTATCGTTGGAATTGGGATTTGGCTCCAAACACCGTCAGGTAAAATGATATATGATATATATTTGTTTAAATTAATTTTCTATCATTATCATTATCACCATTATTATCATCATTATCTACTACTACTACTACTACTACTACTACTACTACTACTACTACTACTACTACTACTACTACTACTACTACTACTACACCTACTACTACTACTACTACTACTACTACTACTACTACTACAGGTATACATTCTCGGTCAAATTCGCAAAATTGGCTTTCAAATTCATTTTCATACGCTCGTATTCAAGCGATTTGCTCGTCGCGTCTACCATCGTGTCCTTTGGTTCACATTAGTTTTCAGTCGTTCAAATTCATTTCCCATCGTCCAAAACTATGCTTCGAACATCCAAATTCATCTACCGTCGTTCAAATTAAAAGAGGCCAAAGCGTCATTCAAATTCATTTATGACAACTTTAGGCTGATTTTTGCTCGAGTTTTACTTTCCTTTTCATTGATAGGCAGTCAAGTACTGAGCAGTATGTTCATTCATTAAAAGAAGTACAGAAAATAGCCCTGTTTGCCTTCTTCCTTATGAATCTATATTTTCTTCAATTTTTTCGTCATTAATGTTTTCAGATGTAATTTATTGTTGCAAAATGATGTAGTCTTCTAATTATATGGGTTTCAAAACTACCCATAACTTTTCATATACTGTACTCTTTCAAAATAATATGCACAGCTTATTCAAAGTAGCCTTTCACATCATATTGTCTGTCATGTTTTTTATTTTGTTAAATCTTATGTAAGTTGATCATTCGCTTCGTTATTTTTTTTTTTTTTTTTTTTTTTTTTTTTTTTTGATTATCACGGTGTCCCCAAATGGAAGGGGTTCTTAAGGGCTCGAGCAACCCACTTCATAGCTAAAATCGCTCAGCGGCGCTTGTGTTATTTTATCGATCAACTTTGCTTTGTTACATAATGTCACCCTTTTGTAGAATATGCATCATTGTTCATCATTATCATCTATTCCTGATTTATGGGATTGCAAGAACATGACACAATTGTTTCTAAATATTTATCATGTAAAAACAATTTTGAAATTTCGAAGGGAAAGAGTACATTGTTAAATCCATTGCTTAAATCGCGAACATGCATGTCTGTTCATGAATTAGAATTCCCAAAATGTTCGCGATTCGAACTTCCCGTGAAATTGAATGCTCATTGGGTAAAATTTCAATTTGAATGCTTATTCTATCAAGATGCAGCATGATGAAAGTATGCGATCGCTTGCCCTAAAATTCGAATGGAATGCGTTTGAGGCAATTGAATGTTGATCTTGATCATGTTAATGAGCATTCAAATTCACATCGAGTGACTGTACATCAATTTATCTGCTGTTTTGATAAACATGAACGGGAAAACCTATATTATCATTATAATTAATACAATCATCATTTTCATTATTACTAAGAATGATGGTAGCATGCAGTGAACACAATACGAGGCAGGGGCTGGGGTGACCTCCCCCCCCCCCCCCCCCCCCCCCCCCCCCCCCCCCCCCCCCCCCCCCCCCCCCCCCCCCCCCCCCCCCCCCCCCCCCCCCCCCCACCTTATAAAATTGTGAAATTATCAATGTTAGGACAACCGTCTTATCGGGCAGCCGAGTTGGTCTGCTTGAATTTTTTAATACTTAAATGACAAAATTATATACAATGCAGTCGAAAGTATTCCGTTTTTAATTTTCGCATATTTCACAGACGAATCAGAGGGTAAACGAAACTATGACGGAGTTCTCTGGGATTACTGCGGCTACGATCCAGTTGCAGGAACACCCCGTGATTCCATGTTTCCCGTCTACCATCCCGAGAGCTCTACGGTGCCGCGAGGGGAGGCCCGTAGGACGCGGTTCAGGGAGAGGTTTAGTTTTCTGTGGACAGAAGTGATTGGGGCACCTAATTCTTATCTCTGTCTTATTGCTTCATACTACCTGTAAACAAGGGTGACTTGCTATCAAATGAGGTATACCTTTTCTTTTCTTACTTTTATTTATATGTTTTGGGCACTGTGACAAATGGAGAGAGAGAGAAAGAGAGAGAGAGAGAGAGAGAGAGAGTGAGAGAGAGAGAGAGAGAGAGAGAGAGGGGGGGGGGGGGACGAGTTTTGAGCTTATTTGATGAGGACAGGTTTCAGGTTATACCATATTATGCACCCATATACAAATTGTTTGCATGATAGAGACTGAGATTCGCAGTGATCTTTAACAGTCAACAAATATCTCTTTCACTAATTGTGCTGAAAATACTTTGGAACACCATTTCAGATTTTATATCATTGAAAGCCAAAAGCTTTTTTTTTTTGGACTTCCTTCATTGTTATACATTGTAACAGTAATTACGTGTATGTTTTTCTACGTCATTTAGAATATATTTTTCGAAGATTCATGAGATTGTAAAAAATAAAGTCATTTTGGAATTTTGAGGACACGTTTGCGTTGTAAGCTATGGAGTTCGAAATTGTGAAGTTTTAATTTTTTTTTCCTTTTCAATTTAGATCAGTTATATTATGACTTGTATATCATTCTTATTTCTGTCGACAGAGGTTCTTGACACACACAACACCACATTCGGAAAAAAACTGTTTGGATTGACCACATCGACCACTAATGTCACTGACCATTCACTGGATTAACTTGTATTAAAGAAAGGGACTATTGACACCATTGACTCTCGTGGGATATCTGAAGGAGTATAAAATCGGCGATGTGCCCAAATACAACTGACAAACAGAGCAAGTGACAGTTTACCAAAAGAAAAAAGAAGGAAATATGATAGCCTTGGAAATCCAATATGAGGGACTTGCCCGAAAGATACTAGCTCGGTCAAATTTGTTTGAACCATTTACTCTTGAGGTTTTGATTGTGGTAGGATCTCACTGGATTTGCAAAGTAATGCTACTTAACTTTATCATTTCCGGAAAAAAATGTGCCTGATAAACTAATTGTTTCCATTACTTTTCTTATTTCTACAGCTTTACTACATTTTTTAACCCTTATAGTAAATGTAATAGAGTTGGGGAGCTGAGGCACTATGACACACACTTGATTTATGAAATTTGATCAGGAAAGTTTTTAGACTCTTGTCAGCCCACAAATAATTTCACAAATACATCATAACATGTATCAAATTCCACTGGATTGCAAGATCTTGGTTTTTGTAGTGGTAGTGGGTGGTGGGTGGTGGTGGTGGTGTGTGTGGTGGGGGGGGGGGGGGGTTTATTCTCCCACTCAAAGATCAAAGTGGCCCTGTTCAGTACCATTATAAACTACATGTACATATATGTATTAGCAAAAAATCCTTCCTAAAGACAACATTGTACCCATTTGCGAGAAAAAATTATCTAATGTCTTGCCAATGACAGGACTAATAATAAACACATTCTTGAAACAGAAAAGTTACAGATGAATATAAAATCTCTTTATTACAATTTGGAAGATAAAAAAATAACATCATTTCAGTACTTTACTATGTGTTTTCATGCTCCATGCATAATTACAAAAAAAAAAAAAAAATAATAATGATCAAGAATACTGAAAAAAGAGCTCTGATAATGAACAAATGCAGAGAATGTAATGCCATGAAATTTTACTTGTTCTTTAGCAAATCCCCAAAATTGCTCCCTTTAAAATATTTATATATTTATTTACACTATAACAAGTGCAAATGAAGAAAAGAGCTTAATAAAGAATCTAAGAATTTCATATCATAAGGATTAAATGTCAGTTATAGTAATTGGAACTCTTAAATACAATTGTAAAATACTACTTTCAAAATTGTGTGAGCACAACTGCTTTAATCATGCACAGTTCATAATAGGACAATCTCATTCTTAACTAATTAAAGAAATCTTTGATTGTACAGCAAAATATTTATACATATCCATGCAAATTTAGTTTAAAAAAAAAAAAAAAAAACCCACCCCAAAACACTATATCATGACAAAAACATTTTTTTCCCCATTACAACCAAATATTCACAAAGCAAAATATACATGTTGATCACCTCCATTCATTTTGTATATATTTTCATTTCAGACATTAAAAGACAATGAAAAATTTATGATCATTGATACATATTTCATATTATCACAATCATGAACAAGCTTAAAGCTTAAAAGGCAGAAACAAATACAGAAAGTACAGACTAGTATATTCAAAAGCAAGACATTCATGTAAGATGAAATAAAAAAAAAAAAAAAACAATTGAAATTGTTGAAAGCTTGTGGCCGGTAACATGTACAGCTACATTTTAATCATAAAGTAATGATTAATTGTAACATCTTTGTGTACAAAGAAAAAAATTCATGTGCTGCCAGACACACTTGAAAAATAACATATTTCTTATCAAGATTTTTTTTTTAACATCACAACAATGCATGTATGTATACATATTGAATTTGATTTCTAAAATGGTTTAGACAAGAATGAGCATAAAACAACTTAACTGTTTGTAAAACATATTCTCATTAGAGTTGACGATGTTTATTGATATAATTCACAAAGTTTAAAATACATGTAAATTAGTAAGGGCAGTTGATGTTACCCATCTAGATATGAACAGTCTTATGAACAGTCAAGAACAACTATCCTGTGATTCTGTTGAATTCTTTAAATTTAAACTTCTTGCAGCATTATGGTTATTAATACGGTTCACAAGGTACAATAGGGTAAATCAGTATTCAAAAGAGCAGTCAGTTTCACCTGTCTCCACATACACATTCATATGAACAGTCAGGACAGTCTTCATGAGATCAAATAAACATATCTTTAAAAAAAAAAATCATACTTAGGCATATAAAGGTTTACATACCCTTCATGAGGTAGAAAGTTAACTTAGTAAGGGCAATCAATTTCACCCATCTCCACATACACACTTTTAACCTGAGTAAAATGGTTGATGGTATCCAAAGCATTCTCACGACCAAGACCAGATTGCTTGTAGCCACCAAAGGGAAGGCCAAAGGGGTTGACGTTGTAGTTATTAACCCAGCAAAAGCCGGCCTGGAGCTTGGATGCCACACGGTGAGCACGCTTGATGTCACTGGAGAGAGGAAGGGGAGGAGGGGAGGAGTTGGAGGGGAAGAGGGGAGGAGGGGAAGAGAGGAGGAGGGGAGGAGGGGAAGAGGGGAGGAGGGGAAGAGGGGAGGAGGGGAGGAGAGGAGGAGGGGAGGAGGGGAGAGGGGAGGAGGGGGGAGGAGGGGAGGAGGGGAGGAGGAGGGAAGAGGGAAGGAGGGGAAGAGCGGAGGAGGGGAGGAGAGGAGGAGGACTCAGGAGGGGAGGAGGGGAGGAGGGGAGGAGGGGAGGAGGGGAGGAGGAGAGGAGGGGAGGAGGGGAAGAGAGGAGGAGGGGAGAAGAGGAGGAAGAGGGTGAGTTGGGAGGAGAGGCAGGAGGTAGGAGAGGCAAAGAACGTAAGTCAAACTTGAATTATATAAAAACAGTCTTTATAGGCAGATGGCATTTTAATCTACTTCAGTACATCTTCCAATGAGAAACACTGTTCAAAAAGGAATGTTGCTGTATTGGTCCTTCTATTTAGGTGGTCAATAAAACATATAATGCCAATGTATCATGTTAACAAATCCTAAATACTTGCTAATGACGAAAACAAAAAGGATATGCACAAGTGGGGGCCATGTATTTTCGTCTAATCCCAGGTCTGGTCACTCCCAATATCCTTCTGTTTATTTTATCATTCTCAGCTATCATTCACAATTCAGCAGATATAATAAGTTTATAACATCGAAAGCATATTTTCTATTATTACTGGAAGTCAGAGGCTACCTTTAAGATGATAAAATCTGATCTGTACTTCTATTCCCAATGAAAATCTTATCAAATCATACTAAATCCGGTAATCTGGGAACACCAATATCTAGTCATCTAATGAAATGTGTTGTGAGATTGAAAAATACTGTATGCAGTTCATGATCCATTAGGGTAAGACTGGTGTAGTGGCCAATTGTATGCAATCTGTAGGCAGAAGATCACAAGATCACAAAGAATCCCTTGTACTTAGAAGTCTGAGAAAAAGAGAATAAAATGTTTCCTTGTAAAGACACCAATGGCTAAGCCATAATCTGTATCACTTCATACATGGCTTCATACCTCAAACACACAGAACAAAATTTCATGAGTGATTGGTCCCCTACAAGAACAAAGGGACAACAGTCGGTTTTACCCAACGAGCTTGAACAGAGTCCACGACATGCTCGAGCCCCATGATATTCTGTATAATATAAAGCTTGAAAAATCCCCAAACAGAGAAGGGCTTGAAATCAAACAAAAGTCTTAAAACTTGCATCCCTGAGAACATCGCTAAGGATATTAACTTACCTTGTTAAGACATCACTGGCCAGGCCATAGTCTGTATATTGGCAAATTGAATAGCTTCATACCAGCTTGTAACGCAACACATAAAGAGCATAATCTTTTGGTGACTGATCCTTAACGCCTACCAAGCCACCTAATCTGAAACTTTTCCCCCTTGGCTGGTCATCCATAAACAGCAGAAGCCTTGAAATCTTGTGCATGTTTTGACCCATTTTACCATACTTCCCTTCATCCTACACAATTAAGCATTAAATGAAATGCATTCTCTCATAAATCATTCTAATTGAATTCATCAAATGTAATTCATTTTTGCACCCTAAAAAACTTTTTTTTTCAAAGATTAAAGAAAACTTTCTATTTTGGGCGAAAACATTTTGGGCAGCAAATGCCACCCATGGACAGCTGCAAGGATAACACCCGGGCGGGAATATCCGCTCATGGCACGGTAGGGGTTAAAGAATAAGGTTCAGGATGTCAACTCACCTTGTAAAAACACCACTGGCCAGGCCATATTCAGTATCATTGGCACGCTTAATGGCTTCATCCTCTGTATCAAAGGGCATGACACAGACTACCGGGCCAAAGACCTCCTCCTGAGCAACAGTCATCTTATCATCCACACTCAGGACAGTGGGACTGACGTAGTAGCCTCCCTGACAGGTTGGGTCAGAAGGACTGTGCTTACCACCCCCGCAATGGATAGTTGCACCCTGTACGAATTGCAAGCATTGATTTGGTAAGAAATGGTCATGCGACAGGTAATTTAACATATGAGACATTTCCATTTCAGTCCAACTAAGGACTGACGCAGAAACCTCCTAGCCAGGGCCCTGTTTCATAAATCTTATTATCAATAAAAACTGCTTCAGATCTACGACAAATTTGTTCTTAGCCAATCAAATTCAATAATTTCAGTAGCTTAAACAACTATCGTAACTTGTCATTGATAACACGTTTTATGAAACGGGACCCAGGTTCGGTCAGAAGCTGTGAAATGGTCACATTTACATGATAATCATCATGTCCCATAACCTCCTGATTCCTGAGGCAAAAAATTACAAAAATTTGACAACTTCCATCCATCTTGTTCTGTATTTTGATACCGTTTCGGAACCAGCCCATTCATTCTCTGCTTTCATCTTCCAATTTTTTCCTTTGTGTTCCTTGATGATTCACAGGTTACAATAGATTGAATCCCAAAGTAAAATTCATCCAGTTTAATGGTAGATATCATACATTATGAGGTGATTCAATTGTAACTAGTGAACTAAAGATATTAATATTCTTCTCTGAAATCAAGCAACAAATACCTATTATTACATTATGTCATGACTCAATATTTCTAACTGCTTACAGGATGATAAATGCAGCAAATATTTTGTTGCACTGAATAATTGTCAAGTGTAACAGGATATTCAGGAGTGAAAGAAATGAAATGGAAAAATGGGAACAGATTTCAGAATTTAGAGGAAAGATAACTTGCTGACCTCTTTCTTTGCCCCGTCAATGTATCCCAAGATCTTTGACATCTGCCCCTCGTTGATGACAGCCCCCATCATGGTGTCCTCCTTCAGAGGGTCTCCAATCTTCAAGGTCTTGGTCTTGTTGACAAAGTTCTCAAGGAACTTATCATGGATGTCCTTCTGGACATAGACTCTAGTCCCGTTACAACAAACCTAGACAGGCAAGAAACAGTCATGATTCCTTGCATAATTTTTGTAAATTATAGACTCTATTCACATATTCATGATCATCATCTTACTGAAAAAGGAACATATCTTAAAAGTCTAATTGGACATACACCCTGGTCCTGTGGCAATAGACCTAGAGACAAAAGCAACAGTCAAGATGCATCCATACATATTGTTACAGACTCGTGATGTCACATTCACATATAGGATGGCTAGATTCCCATAGAATGCAATATCAAATGATAACAACATCAACATACTAATAAACACATAAACAAAATAACATGTCTTATTCACCCAGGTTAGCCTCATCAGTATTATAATACTGTTCTCCCTGAGGTCCCTGCAATCAAATTATTACCTCAGCCGAGCGACTACGATGAGGTGCTGAAGCATGATCTTTACAACTTGAAAAACTTTGGTTCCATGATATTTGCTTCTGCGACAATTGCTCCGGTCTAACTTTGCTGTGTTAATCCTAAACCTAAACCTAACCCTAACCCTAACCCTAACCCTAATCCTAATCTTCACATTGTCCTAAACAAAAAAACAAATCATGACCTTGACCTTAACCTTTGACCTTTCGAGATATGGACGGCGGAGCAAATGTCGCAGGAGCAAATCTCGTGTCAACAAAACTTCACTTGATCTGTTTTTCTACTTTCATTGAATATAATGTGCTTCAAATGTATAGGCTGATTTGCTTTGAAGTACACTGATATCTGCCATGAACTGAAGGCTACAAAAATAATAACAAAGATGATTATCCAGCTAAAGCAGACACAAGGAATGAAATCAGCACAATAACTTAGTGTATAGTTCTTCTCTAGAATTTCCTTTGAAAACTGCATTACACATCAAATTAGGACTTCTTTTTTCTTAATGGTATTGGCTTACCTGTCCTTGGGTAAGGAAGTTAGCAAGCATAGTTCCCTTGATAGCATTATCCATGTCAGCATCATTGAAGATGATCAGTGGAGACTTGCCTCCCAGTTCAAGGGTCAAATTGGCAACTCGGTTGGAGCAGCTCTGCATGATCTGTCAGGGTTCATATGTTTCAAAATGAACAAATGTAATTCTAATGTCATTTCCTATTGTTGGTGAAGAGCTTTGCATTCCAGGTATGCAAATTAGACAGCAAAGGCAGGAAGTTTGTTCTGTGTGTAGTCAAGTAAGAGTGGTTTGAGTCATTGACTGTTTTCAGCATGCGGCAGACAAATCATGCTCCCAAATTTACATTACTTCCTGTTATTAGATTACATAAATTTGTTGTGAAGTAGATAACATGGTATAACTGATTTAGTGCTGAGGTCAACTTAATAATTACTATTCCATAAAGTAGTGGATATTAAAGAAAATGTGAAGTTTATAGACTTAATTTATGGTTGTGTTCAGAATTATATAACAGAATTTAATAAACTTGTGCTAATCAATCTATTTCACCAACCCACATATAGCTTGTCTTTCAATTCCTGTTTTACCAAATGTAAGTGAAAGGAGAGAGAGCAGAGAAATATGTCTTGTCCCCACAGCTGAAGCAAGGTGTCTCTCAAGGTAATATGTTTCTATTTCATTGTCATTGTAATATGTATATGTTCCTGTTGCAAAGAATGACGCTCAACAGGAAAATATTTATTTCCGTTTAAGCTTGCGAATTAGGAAATAATGTTGAATGCTATTTTTAATAAAATATTCATAAACAGCATGACATACACAACATATACATATATTGATTAATTTGTTAATTTACCTGAATGCTAAGAAAGGAAGTAAATTCTTGAAAAGCAGTACAAAAACAAAGGTCAAGTATATTTCAAGAAAGAAGTATTCTAAACTTACAAGGTACATTCATGGCATACAATATGGATCTTAACCCTAAAAGGGCCAGGGGAAGGGGTGGAATCCTCCCCCATGATATGTTCGAGGATATTTTTTTGGCGCCTCGATCCTTATGCGTCTTTTGCTACAATTTTAGAATTTTGACCAACGGGTACCACGCAACGTCAAAAATCACGGCCAAAATAGTCATTTCTCCATATGTACTACACACAATGCAGAATTGTCAATTTGTGAATATGTGAAATCAATTAGCAATAAAAACAGATTGAGATATATAAATATAAAACTTTACAGGGTTATTCTTTATAAGATACTCTATCTGTCTGCAAAGTTGCAGAAATTTTCTTCACTCCATGGCCGAGATCTGGGGGGGGGGGGGGGGGGAGGGTAGAATCCACTCCCCGCCCTCCTGGCTGAGAGAGTGCAAAATAACCCAGCCTTTTTAGTATTAAAAGAATTGAGGCAGGCTCATTTTGAGCAAGTTCAAATTGCAGTCTGTGGTTGTAGGTTAGTAGCTCACCTTCTTGCCAGTAGGCACACTGCCTGTGAAGGAGACCTTGGCTATATCAGGGTGTTTAGAGAGATATTCTCCAGTCTGTCCTTGTCCTTGGACCACATTAAACGCTCCCTTTGGTAGTCCACACTCTATGAATATCTCAGCCAGGATGGGTGCAGTGATAGGAGTAAAGGGGGAGGGTTTGTAGACCATTGTATTACCACAAGCCAGGGCAGGTGCAGCCTTCCAACCAATGTTGGGTAGTGGGTAGTTCCATGCCCCGATACCGGCGCAGACTCCAAGCGGCTCACGTCTGGTATAGCCAAAGGAACCACCTGCACAGGGTACATGCTCTCCTGTAGATATGAGGGAGAGGGATATGGGAGTGTATAATAATTCTCTACATATTTGTACCATAATCTTTGTACTACATTCATGGTGGATATCTCCCAACAGGCAACAATATTTGGTTGTATTTTAGAAGAAAAGCAGATGAGACTTATGAGAGCTCTTCACTCTCTGCCATATCTTGTAGCAATTTTTGTTGTGTGAAATAACCATTTCTGGTTTTCTTTATTTCTTCATTTCTTCAATAACATTTATTCATTTTAAAAAAAAACATTGCAGTCATTTGTTTCCATTTCTGTAGAGTTATACTCGATTTTCTACTTGATTTTTTTTTTCTATTTTCTAGAAGGTTAAACACCAAATATTAAAGAATATTCAAAAGTTTTATTTTGGTTAATTGTTTTTTTCAGTTCGATTCCAACAAAACCTTTGTACATAGCAAAAAGTGCATAATTCAAAATTGCATCAACATCCTTTTTCTTCTTTGACCCAAAGTCGTTACCATACATTAAACTGAAAATTAGACATGAAGTATCCTTGTATATTCCTTTCAACCTCTTTCCAAAATATAGTAACTTCTTTACAAACAAAAAAACTTGTGCATACAGTCACCTGGCTTATTACAAGTATAACACAGATCAGTGACATTTACCATCCATTTAGAGAAATTAGATGGTATTGCCAAAGTATTATACATGAACTAGAAATTAAAATCGATTAACAAATTGTCACTTATACCTTTAAACTTAAAAACTAAACATCTGACCATGGAGGTATAAATTCAACTCCTAAAGTATTCTGCCAAAATCCCTCCACTCTAGACTCTTTGGTTTTTGTTCTGAATAACTCATAATATATTCTTTTCTTGTAGCAATTTTTTGCACACTGCAAAACTTAAGTGTTGTGATTTCTTGATTTTTGCATCATGAGACATTTACAAATCTGAGCCACACACCAAATTTATGAAAATTTCTTGCACGTGCAGTTTCCGGTTAACATTACCCACCAACAATTCCTGGGGCCAATCCTCCGAAGTAGTCCAGACACTCTGCAATGTTCTTGATATCCTCCCTGGCCTCCCAGATAGGCTTGCCATTGTTCCTTGTCTCCCATACTGCTAACTCTTCAAGTCGTTCCTGTATCGTGAGCAGAGCACAAATGTAGGTCAGAGGTCATTGTACAGGAACCATTCTGAGGTGAGATGGTCAGAGGTTAAAAATAAAGTGTGGCAAATGTAGATGTACATCTTGCCAATGGATGTTGGTGCCATAGCCAGGATTTGAACCCTGTACCATTTCATCCAGTGTCCAGTGTCTTATCCACTAGACCATGACACCTCTTACATGAAAATACTTTATGACTCATCAAAGCTACATATACATGCAAACATCATTTCTTTGAAAATCAACCAAAAAGTACACACTTCTAAGCATGCTCTTTCAAATTACAAATCCTTGTATTATCCTTTGTGAATAAACTATTGCTCACCTCTAGCTTCCTTGCCACCTTCTGTAGAATACGTCCCCTCTCTAATGCTGGCACTTCAGACCACACCTCAAAAGCTGCCTTTGCCGACTGCACAGCCCGATCTACATCCTCCTGGCTTGCACTTTTACATTCACATAGAACCTTACCTACAAAGATAGGGAATAAAGGCATAACACATGGTTCCACACTTAGCGAGCAAATGACCTAAAATTTTTAATGACCTAAAATTTTTAATGACCACCACACAAGCTCCTTTGTCAACAGAGCTAAACTGGTCATTTCCTGCTTGATATTTTCAAACTTGATAACCAATAACCTTTCTAACCATCATTTTCATTGAACGCATATTAAATTATCAAGCACAAGTAAAATCTGTAATGTACATGAAGTTTGAACAAATAAATTGTTCCATTTAACTTACATGACAGTATGTCATTCTTAACCTTTTTGAGACAATTGACCATATTTTGTGGTTTGGCTCAATGACTTTTGATTCAGAGCTCTAAAAATATACCAGATACATGAGTAGAAAGAGCAAAAATTACTGCCCACTCTGTGTCCATTTTTGTTGCATGACCATATTGTGTTTGATACCAGGAAATTTAAAAATCAAGAATAAGCTTTAAAATCCTTAAATTGGCAACACACTGACAGATTCAAAATCATTGAGATATCATTGAGAAAATCATTTTTTTAATCGAAATTGGCAATTTTTTCATCTTTTCGACAAAGTTTCTAACCATGTATTTTGTTTCCAAAGATATCACATCTTATATTAGAACCATGTAGCTCTGAAAGAAAAATATTATTTTTGGCAATTTGAAGAACGAAATCTGATCAATTTAGCTCTTAAATAATTCCTGTCGTGAAAGGGTTAATGCTGCAACTCTGAGAAATTACACAGTTTGAATGTGCATTGACTAGTCTACTCACAACACAAGTCACTTACTCTTATTCTGTTATTATTTGTATTCCATCCTTGAACTATGTCTTTACATAAGTAATACCTCAAGCTGATATTTTGAGTATATAATATTCCCAAACTCCAAATACAGAGCAAAGGATTTTTGCCGATTGGTCCCCTTTGAGGATTGAATTGAATATCTGCCCAGGGCTCTCTTGCATAAAAAGTTGTGTTTAATCGCAACTCAAAAAATTAAACGAAAGTCCTAAATACGCGATCCTGATTGGTTGAAAATCAAGTTGCATTTAATTTTTTGAGTTGCGTTTAATAGCAACTTTTTATGCAAGAGGGTCCAGGTAGCTTACCAGTAGCAGGTTCATAGACTTTGAAGTCTTGAGAGTCATCAGTATTAGTTGGCAGGACCCGTTCACCATCAATGAAATGCAGAGGTGCAGTCAAAACAACATCAGCCATTCTGAAGTATGAGTAATCTGAGGAAAGGATATTTCAAGATGAAAACATAAAAATAGATGTAAATGTAACTCGTTTGTACCACAGGACATAATTAGAGGACAGCTGGTCTCCGACCCAGCCCCCCAAAGAACCCCGAAAACAGGTGCAAAAAGCAGGCTTTTAATTTCTACCCCTTTATACACTGTGTTATGAAAAGGTAGACCCGTGACCCAGTTTAATGGTAGGTTAATGCCAGCGTTTTCTCAATGTAACAGAAGTCTTTGGTACAGTAGTGTCTACAGAACTGTGGTACATGTACCTCGATCTATGCTGTGAATCACCATCATTATCTGTAAGAATATAAAATGCTACACATGTAGAGTGTAGCTAGCTGAAACCTGTCTACTTATCAAACATCAATACAGTTTAAACCATCTGGGCCCATGATCCAGGCAATTCAATGTGTGTGAAAAAAAATCACCTATAAAAGCCTATCAAAATACATCACATAATCAATCGACCTTTTGAAAGAGGAAGGAAAGAAAAAAAATAATAAACACTCTAATTTGTTATAATACTCATTTGATGAAATCAATAATCAACTCATTAAATATACTGCTATGTCCATTCAATCGCTAGTTTGATTGATTCTGATATCTCCAAAATTGTTCATCCCCTGTCAATTTGCCACAATGTCAAGCACCACAATAACAGGCGAATATGTACATGATCTTATTCACTAGTGACTCATCAACAACAAAAGATGTCAAGGTGTTGTGGTCTAATTAAGTCAGCAAACTATGTTGTTATGTAGTTTGAATCCCTGTCACGCACAGACGTCCAATGGCAAGACATTAATCTACATCTACCACTCTATACATCAGTGGTATAGACATACATGTATTATCTACTGTAAGTGTGTTGAATTGTCTATTCATCATGCCCTAGTATGAACAGATAATGGGTGCAGTCTATGCCACTGGTTGACCCCAGGTGAAGGGAATGGGTATCCTCACTCTGTACTTGGCTGAAAGAAATTATTCTTTAACTGCTTGAGTGCCTTATCATGGAAGCTTAGCTAAAATAACCAGGGCAGCGTTTCATCAAACCGTTGTAAGTACAAGTTCGCCGACATCCCATTGAAACATGTGTAAAATTAACACACATTTCAATGGGATGTCGGCGAACTTGTACTTACATTGTATGATGGTTTGATGAAACAAGGCCCAGAGTAATAACTATGCAGGTGCAGAAGAGTACAGCAGAGATGCCAAGTCAAAGACTAGCAACGCGTGAGATTTTCCATGCATCAGACCCAGGTAGGGAAGGAACCATCCACTCGCCGCGCAGTATGTATAATATATATGGAGATAGGCTGTGAGGCCAGGCGTGAGAAAGAGATTTTGGGGCATGAGTAAGAGCCCTAATGCGTGACTGTCATGCCTAATGCCTGAGACTTGGTAGGTCTGGTACAGTTGTTTGCAGTTCTGATATACTAATTCATCTATTGTACCAAACAAGAGATCTGCTTTAATTTTTGCTATGTTGGAAAAATGAGCCAAATATAATAGTTCGTCAAAATACAACATTTATCATTCATAGGTTATTTATTTCATTACGCCTGTATGATTTCAGCAATATAATAATGAAAAATAAAAAACAGATTTGCTTAGTTAAAATTTCACAAAACCCTTTTCTTCTATTCAGTTCACTGACAGTGCTTGTACAGAATATGATATTTTGAATTAAGAGACCTGAATAAGAGATCATATCAACTAGACATTAAATGCTTCAAAATATCAGTATTGATTCTGCTGCAGCATGGATATACCCACTCACGGGACCATCACTATATGAAGCTGTGTCAATTTCGGCCTAGTGACGACCTCAAAGTTGAAGAGGTAAAAATACCAATTGATATAATCGGCAAAATATTGAGAAAATACTTCCTTTTACATTTTAGAATGATAGAATATCTAATTTCATGCCAGATCCTTTGATAGGATCTTTATCATCTTGATCAAGTGAAATTTTCAGGCTGTTTTTGGTCGGTGATCTTGCTCCTCTGCCGCACACATATGTGCAAGATATCACATACATGCTATGGGAGGTAATTGCTCACGGTATGAAGGTACAGAGTGCGAGGTTATCTCCAATAACCTCGCATAAGTGTGAGTGGGATATACCATAGACATCCATGGTTACAGTCACATTGTTACATTGCTGTCTAATACAAGATTTTGCTCTGATACTCAGCTATCAATGCATAATGTACTTTGAACTACTTAAGTATACAGTGACCCTTAATAGTGTGTTAGACAGTGCTCAGTTATCATGAGTTAAAATTTGTAAAATTGGCTCTTTCATAATGCTTACAGCAAATCTTGAGTTCTGATTTATGAAATAGAATTTAAAAAGAAACTGGCTTTAAGTAATTCTCTATGGACATGTATATATGAAGGCTATTTAGAGCAAAGAAATAAAAAACACTAAGAAAAATATGCTGGAAATCCCATTCACTAGAAAGCATCTACATGTAAATTTGCACATAAAGGAAATCCAATTGCAAGTGAGTCAGGACTTTTGGGGGGCTAAATTTCCTTATCCTTCTTTGCTCATTATTCCACTTATTTTGCAGTTTCTACCGTCTACCATAGTTATTTAGTAAATATCATTTAACCCTTTCAAGACAATTGACCACATTTTGTGGTTTGGCTCAATAACTTTTGATTCAGAGCTGTAAAAAATATACCAGATACATGAGTAGAAAGAGCAAAAATTTCTGCACACACCGTGTCCATTTTTGTTACATGAAAATATTGCGTTTGATCCCAGGAATTTTAAAAAGGAGAATAAGATTTAAAATCCTTAAATTGGCAACACATTTAGAGGTTCAAAATCATTGTTTTTTATCAAAATTGGCAACTTTTTCAACTTTTCGCCAATTCTTTTAGACATGTATATTGTTTTCAAAGACATTACCCCTTATTACAATCTTGTAGTACTAAAAGAAAAATATTATTGTTGCCAATTTGAAGAACAAAATGTGATCAATATAGCCCTGAAATAATTCCTGTCCTGAAAGGGTTAATTGAATATACATGTGTACATGTAATGTAGTCTTGAACATTCATTGTCTGTTTGGTTTGATTATTATCCCATCATAAAAAGAACTCAAGATTATTGTTAAATCATGTTTTCTTGAAATCCAGGAGACCTTAAATCAAACTACCGTAAGGATGAAATGTACAAAACCACGTCAAAATGTAGCAAAAATGCATACAATCGTTTCTGATATCGTATTTAGCAAGTAACTCAATTACAGCTCATGAAACCTGCATGCAACAATCAATCAAACACCCATAATTACATAATAACTCAAATTGAGCACAAATAAAGCAATATCCTTTTCAGAGCTGAGCAATATTAACAGTAATTATAATATTAGATCAAAAACATAGAAAGGAATACTGAATAAGTCATTAAATCTTATCGACTACCATCATGAAATCAATCAATCACTAAATTGTGTCATGTTACATGTAATGGGAACGATCAACAAAGCTTTAAGCAATTTGAATTTGATTAGAAATATCTTTCTAATTTCAACATCACCTCTGCATTTTGATATCATTAAAAAGACAAGATTTATTTCCCTTCACAATCATATAAAGATAGCCCATTTGTAATGGATGGTACTTTGTGAGGTGCAGTGCAAAATGAAACCCTGGAAAATTAATTGCTGTCAAAGGTAGATTTTCTTCAATAAACCAAATTAAAATTGTTCCCTTGTTGCCATATTGCTATCATTGTATGTGTTACAAATTTGAAAGCCTCTTCACTTTAATATTTTCAATACTTTTCAATCCCTCTAAAAACAAAATCAGAAAAACGAAATGGGTTAATGATGGATTGTTATGTTCTGCAAATAAAGAAAGGAATTTGATTCAAAGTCATGTCTTTTGAATGGTGATGTTCATAGACATGTACAAGGAAAAGGTTATGAATAAATAATCATGAACAAGTCACATGTACAGTGACCTAAAAATATCAAAATTCAAGTGAAAATAGACATATACATGTACACGCAGAAATGCATTTTTCATTTGAATATTGACATTCATGAGAATGCTCTAAGTAGAATAGTAGATCTATATTCAGGTCACAGGCTTATTTGCAGCTAACTTCCATTTCAGTAGGATCACCTTTACATTGAAGGCAAGTGGTTTAGTAAGTTTACCTTGAAATAACCTTTTATTTCAATGCAAAATATTAGATTCCATCTTTTTAGGGTCTACATTCATGAGTATAAATAAAGTTGTAGAAACACAGGAACTACATGTAGATAAACTGAAGGCTAACTACACATCCAGTTTACCCTTATTTAAGAAAATGTAAATCCTACCTATCCATAAATTATTAACTCTCGATACCGCAATTTTCATGTTCAAACTATCTAACAACCTTCTCCCTTTGGTTTATAATGACTATTTTACTCTAAATTGTTTCATTCACAATTAAAATACTAGGAATGCGCAAAATATCCATCTTCCTCTCAATCGCACATGGGTAACACAAAATTCAATCTTTTATAATGGCCCAATCCTTTGGAACAGCCTCCCAACTAAATTTAAGAATAGTATGATTGTAAAACAATTTAAATGATCTTATAAGCGACATCTTCTTGATTCACAATGTTAAATGTACTAGATTATTGTACATGTATATGTTTCCCCGTCTTTTCTTCTTTCCTTTCTTTAGTGTTATGAACTTCTGTACACTTGATATTCTATCATTTCTTATAACTTTGTTTTTATGTACTCTGTATGAAGGGGTCATTTTTAACAAGCCTATTTGTGCTTTCCATGATCCCGCCACAATTATTTATTATACTGATTTGTATTGATTTTTTGTAATATGTTTTTATGGTGGAAATAAAAAAATGAAATGAAGAAAATCAAACATGTTCATTTGTTTGGCACAACAAATTTTTTTGGCAACATTCGTGAACACCCTGTGAACTTTCACAACCTAGTCGCAACTTAGCCGTGTCAGTGCGTGTCAATGCATGCCAGTGCATGCCATCAGCAGTGACATGCATGTTCTGGACTAGCTCACAACTAGTTCATAAATAAGTTGCTCAAATCTGCGCACTCATTACGAATACTCCCCGCCGTTTTCGCATACGCATGTAGAACATGTGATCAAAACATGTGGTCTTTTCGACTGATCTCTACATAAGAAATCTTAATCAGCTTTCCCTCCTTAAATTGGCAGCAGTTAATCTTATTTCACTCCTACATAGTTTGAAAAAATAAAAAATGTTTATGAAATGAACCAGTGTGAATGAAAATTGCAAAATTTAACCAAAAAAATTGCCAATTTGTACACCAGAATAGTGAATTGGCCTATATATTTTACACTGCATTGCCAGTTCCAAGACTGTAATGATTAGTGTCAATTAAATAGATCCGATCATGAAAGGCACAATGTACTGCACTGATAATAAATTAAAAATTTTCTGGGATTTTTTTATCCTTCTGCTCATGTATAATTTGTAATTCCTGGCAGTCTCTATTAACCCTTTCGAGATAATTGACCACATTTTGTGGTTTGACTCAATAACTTTTGATTCAGAGCCCCCCAAAATATACCAGATAAATAAATAGAAAGAGTAAATTTTCTGCACACACTATGTCCAATTTCGTTGCATGACCATATTGCATTAGATGCCAGAAATTTAAAAAAATGAGAATAAGCTTTGAAATCTTTAAATTGGCAACACATTAAGAGGTACAAAATCATTGTTTTTACATCAGAATTGGCAATTTTTCAACTTTGCAACAAAATTTCTAACCATGTATAATGTTTTCAAAGACATTACACCTTATTAGAATGATGTAGCACTAAAAGAAAAATATTATTGTTGCCAATTTGAAGAATGAAATGTGATCAATTTAGCTCTTGAATAATTCCTGTCCTGAAAGGGTTAAGAGATTTCCAAAAACCTCATGAAAAGGAGACACTGAACTAATCCAGTCGATCCCGAACAATCATGAAAATGAATGACAAATTGATGCGTAAACAATTATTACCCATGGCGTAAACTGTTTGTGAATCAGACTTGACCCCCCAATTTGGCAATGACAACTCAATGGCATGCACTGGTACGCAATAACGCGGGCCTGTACGGGACCAAAATGCGGGCAAGTGTAAATGGGGCATTAGTTTCATGTTTATTTGAATACTATTCTTAAAACAATGTTCTGAATATTCAATTAGTTTTTCACTATTTGAAAAATCAAGGCCACAAAATCTGTGTGTATCAGTAATTAATTCAGGGCACAATAAATGTCATTGTGCATTGCAGCTGAAATCCCAGAGCATATCTCTTTTAACCCAGAGGCCAGAGTCATGAATTATTAATATTAACTTGTTAATGACACTGGACAGCAAAAGTTTGGCAGAATGGACCACTTATCCAATGAACAAGGTTATAATATAACCCACTTATACATGTACAACCTTATCTAAGGATAACCTTGTACTCCAGAGCACGTAGGAAAATGCCCATTGATTGCTGTACACAGATTTCTCTCGGTCTGTGTATTGTGTGCGCTCGCTGATGTGAGGTGAGCTGAGCGCGGAGCGTGCGGTGTAGAAAACACTTAGCCAACACCGCCGCATAGCACTTCGCTCGGGTGTACTTCCGAAGGTTTGTGAAGGCAAATTTCACAGCGCTCACGCTCGTGATGTGCTTGAAGCTTGATTCGACAGACCTGTCGATCGGGCGATCGGGCAATTGAAAGTTGTTGGTGGGAAATGTTCCTGCTGGTGTGAAACTTTATTGTATGTACTTAACTTGTGACTGTTTTTGCATGACCGAATTTTGCCGAGCATCAATAATTTACAAGATGTCAAAATTATGGCAGTGCCGTGGTAAGCCAATGCCGTGAATTTACTAGATGTCAAAATTATGGCAATGCCGTGGCAAACCAATGCCATGGATCAAAGTAAAACTTTAAGTCTAATATAATGAGGGCCTGTAGGTCTACGTGAATATCTGAATGATAGACCTATTTAGTATTTGGTTGTTATTGATTTTTTTTGGTTATGTTCCTGGAAATTAAATAGATGAAATAAATAAATAAAGTAAATAAAGATATTTCTATTTTCAACTATGTAGTTTCCTGTTGAACTAGGGCCCGGTGTCATACATTTATTTCTTTCAACTTTTTTTGTACTATATGCCTGGTCCAATCCCAAGCCAAGCACTTGCGCTTTCACATCTACAATTCTACACTGTTTTTGAAAGTTGATTTATTATTTTAAGCTTCTTGTTTTTTAGTATCGGAGTATTCCTATTTTTCATTCAAAATATTTTGATTGTTTACTTTTATTCTTCTCATGTTGTTGAAGTTACTTGTTGGGATTCTTAGCCCCGGTCCCCTCTATAAACATTTTTTTTTACTTTACCATGATATGCATGGGCTGCGGACCCCCCCCCCCCCCCCCCCCCCCCCCCCCCCCCACACACACACACACACACACACGTTTGTGAGCAGACATGTTTCATGAATTCACCAGAAAAAAGGTTAGAAACTGTCATTATTCAAATGAAATAAAATCAGCCCCTCGTCCCCGACTTTCAAAAACGCTCCGCGGCCCAGGCTGATATGCAACTCCAGGGAGCCGGGAGCGCCGCCGACTTTGTAAAAAAATTATGTGATATACTGGATCTGATTTTTGATGGTATATCTTCATGTAAATATATTGTATTTGTTGTTGTTTTTTCTATGTATGTTTTTATCCAATAAAAAGCTTATTTTAAAGTCTTCTCTTTGTATGTTTGCATTGCTTTCTATATGATTAATTTTCCTACAATCGCTTCAACAAGCCTGATATCCACTTGTAGTTGTTCATTTTATTTCAAGTGACAGTACTCTAACTATGCCTTCTGGCCTCTATTTTACATTAATGATTTATTGTACGCAAATGACTTTTAGCAATATTGAATTTTATAATTTCACTTTGAACAGATTCCTCTTTTTTCCGAGCTGTCTTCAATTCCTCGAAATAAAAACTTACAATACTCATGAATCAACATTTATGGTTCCCATATTTTTTAGCTTTTGTTCTTTGTTACTGAAGAAATATGCATGTGAACTTTGCATCCATCAGTAACACCAGTTCTTAAAAGGATAGTTTATCAATAAAAGAATTGATTTAGAAATTATGTTTAAAACATTTAAAACATTCCATGCTTTATTTTTCAGTGCTGCAAGCAGCTGCATCGGGCTTAACATAATCATGTGCTGTCATCAAAGCGTCACATGTCCAGGGGAGTAGTTAGAAAGGGGGGGGGGGGGGCGTGACCCTGTGAAATTATTATTATTTTACAATTATTTTTGCTTGCTTGTTTGTCAAAAAAGGAGAAAAGAATGATAGACAGTTTCTTTTAAAAATATAACTTCACAAACGGCGCCTCATAACGACAAGGGTAGGCAGTATTTTTTCCCCGTCCGATTTTCCTATCATGGCCACCATACCACCGACAATGCTCCGATAGTAGAGACGACTTGCTTTGGAAGGTGGTAAGATTTGTCTTTTTTATCATTAAGTTTGAAAAATTAATGATAATTTTACCAGCTAGACCTAGCTTCAATACCTAGTCACCCCTCCGGAGTAAATAATTTACTTCATGGTGAGGTAAAAGAGCGTGAGTTAGGTGAAACTTAGTTTCAACGTACACGTAATGTAAGAGGAGTACAGGGTTATAATCATAACCTAGTAGACACCACTCATCCAATGTACTAGGTTATGATTATAACCTATATGGTCATGGTGAAAACACATAAGGGCTGCCCTCTACTGCTGTACTACTGCCAGCAACAATAAACAAATGCAGATTTCCTCCCTCCACACAGAGAGGGCAGCAGTACAGAACGATAATTAGTCTGGACAGACCTGTGCGATGCACAATAGACCGGTTCTGTAATGCAGTGGCGGATTTAAGGGGGGGGGGCACATCCGGCCCGTGCCCCCCCCCCCCCCTTGGAAGAAAAGTATGCATTGCGCCCCTCCTTTTATTTCCCAAAACCTTTTTTTTTTTTTTTTTTGCTTGTCATAAAAACCTGCATTTGTGTGCCCCCCCCTTAACCTGGAAGGCTCTTTGAAGAGAGAGAAAAAAAAAGCTGACGCTACTCTTCACAGAGCCTGGTTTTTAATCTTGCTCTGCAATAGAGCAGCCATTTTAGAGCCTAAAGAACCTCTTGAAAATCACATTTACCGTGAGCCAGCTTCTCTCATCTCCTCTTCACCACACCATAGCTTTAGAATATTAAAACCTCATTTTTTACTCTAGAATTTAAAAAAATCGGGAAAAAAAATTTGAAATATTAATTTTAATGGTTACCGGTAGGTTGAATGTTGTCCGAAAGACGCCCCGAAAAAGTCTTCACTGCGCTCGTAGACCCGGAAGTGTCCTGTAATGTCATCGACCTACAGTCAATCACGCAATTTTCAGATCCACCATACGTTAGACAAGACCACTACGAGCGTGCGGGCCTCGCACGCATTTTGACCGTACGTCTTCAGCATGCATGCAGTAACATGATTTTGCTGCCCTCTTGTGCCCGATATAGAAGATTACTTTTGGGGGTTCCGTGGTATGAGCCGCCATTTATAAATTTATCATTTAGACAATTTTTTTGTATATAATTCAATAATTTACCTTGTCAAATAATTATTCGTATGAAAATGTCATAGAATGAGTACAGGTATTTATGAATAATAGTTTTCATGTTTTTAATTATTTATAAATGATGATTTAACAATATCCATTATTTATATTTATCTATTTTGCTTTCAAGTATAAATGATTTCACAATATTTATTTATGTGGGGGGGGGGGGGGGAGGATTCACTTATCACGATTTATAAATAACAATTGTCACAATATCCAATATCTTTGCTTGACACTCTATCCCTTAAAAGGGAATCGGTAACTTTGTGGAGGCTTGATTTAATAAATTGGATTTTTATATCTGTCTTGTATCGTGATGTTCAGAAGGATGAATAAATAGCCAGGCATAGAAGGTTTTCAGATATACAACAGGGCTCGACACTAACTGAAAATTTTGGTGGTCCAGTTGGTCCACCAAATTTGACTTATTTTCATTTTTGGTGGACCGCACTCAATTTTGGAGGTGCACATTAAATAATAAAATAAATAAGATTTTTTTTTTCAAACGTTTAGAATTATTTGTTTGCGGTATTGTTTTCAATTTCATGACATGCGCTTGACCTTTCACTTTCACGTACTGTATGTAAAAGCCGTAATTTTCGCGTATTTTGCGAGTTGATGTTGGGATGCGAATTTCCAGTTGATTAACGACTGCACTAATTTGCGCCGCAAAAAAAAGTGAAGCCTGAGAAACCAGACCTCAGATCGCTATGATCAGGGAGGAGATGATGATTAAAGTTTAAATTTTCACCTTAATCTGCTCTTATAAAATGCTAGCACTTAATGTACATAAATTCTGCTACATGAAAGTTGGTTAGACATTCAAAAATTGACTTGAATTTCATTTTTATTCTAGCTCAGTGCTAAAATCTTCTTTTGCCTTAAAGTGGGCTTGCTAAAGTAAAGTGCTTAAATTTGATCTGAATACAAGTTAAGCCAGTTTACTTAGCCAAAGCCAAATGCTAAGTAAAATGCTAACTTAATGTGCGTTTTTAAAGAAACTGTCTATCATTTGTATATGTTTTTCCACTTAATTGATAAAGGGAGAAGGGAGAGGGAGAGGGAGAGGGAGAGGGAGAGGCTGAAAATTTTTTGGATCTGTAAATAAACTATTGTTGTAACTAAGCATGATATTTGTTGGGATTTTTTTACTTAAGTATTCGTAATGCTCTTGTTTAATGTGTCTGAGCAATTTACTCTGTTGATTTAAGCTTATCACACTTTTTCTTAATAATAACATTGTTTAACCAAGGAAATGGAGGTCCCATGGTGACCTCCAAAAATGTTACAATCGCCGATCCCCTCCCAAATCAAGGAAAGAGCTCAACGCGATGTTCAAATTCGTCACACATTTCAACAAAACGTTCGCGTGTTGAAGATAAACAGCGAGTGCTAGTGATGTGCATGTACTGTGTAACATGATTGTTTAAATTGCTATTTTGTGTGTGTGAGTGTAATTGGGTTCTTACAGACGTGAATCAATCAGATATGATTATTTACGTCTAGGATCGACCTTTAACGTCACCATCCGAAAGACGTGACTCAGTCTCAAACCTGGGTCCGCTGAATCAGTTTATAACTTCCACTGCTAGCTGGATTACAGGCGCACGCCACAACGCCCAGTTGTGTGTGTGTGTATTTGGGTTTTTACAGACGTTATCAATCAGATATGATTATTTACGTCTGGGGACCGACCTTTAACGTCACCATCCGAAAGACGTGACTCAGTCTCGAACCTGGGTCCGCCGAATCAGTTTATAACTTCCACTGTTAGCTGGATTACAGGCGCACGCCACAACGCCCAGTTGTGTGTGTGTGTGTGTAATTGGGTTTTTACAGACGTGTATCAATCAGATATGATTATTTACGTCTGGGGACTGACCTTTAACGTCACCATCCGAAAGACGTGACTCAGTTTCGAACCTGGGTCCGCTGAATCAGTTTATAACTTCCACTGTTAGCTGGATTACAGGCGCACGCCACAACGCCCAGTTGTGTGTGTGTGTGTGTAATTGGGTTTTTACAGATGTGTATTAATCAGATATGATTATTTACGTCTGGGGACCGAACTTTAACGTCACCATCCGAAAGACGTGACTCAGTTTCGAACCTGGGTCCGCCGAATTAGTTTATAACTTCCACTGTTAGCTGGATTACAGGCGCACGCCACAACGCCCAGTTGTGTGTGTGTGTGTGTGTGTGTATTTGGGTTTTTACAGACGTTATCAATCAGATATGATTATTTACGTCTGGGGACCGACCTTTAACGTCACCATCCGATAGACGTGACTCAGTCTCGAACCTGGGTCCGCTGAATCAGTTTATAACTTCCACTGTAAGCTGGATTACAGGCGCACGCCACAACGCCTAGTTAACGCCACAACGCCACAACGCCCAGTTGTTTGTTTGTTTGTTTGGTTGTGTTTTAAGGCGCTTCTCATTCAGTAAGAATATTTGCGCCTTATGTGTGTGTATTTGGGTTTTTACAGACGTTATCAATCAGATATGATTATTTACGTCTGGGGACCGACCTTTAACGTCACCATCCGAAAGACGTGACTCAGTCTCGAACCTGGGTCCGCTGAATCAGTTTATAACTTCTACTGTTAGCTGGATTACAGGCGCACGCCACAACGCCCAGTTGTGTGTGTGTGTGTGTGCAATTGGGTTTTTACAGATGTGTATTAATCAGATATGATTATTTACGTCTGGGGACCGACCTTTAACGTCACCATCCGAAAGACGTGACTCAGTTTCGAACCTGCGTCCGCCGAATTAGTTTATAACTTCCACTGTTAGCTGGATTACAGGCGCACGCCACAACGCCTAGTTAACGCCACAACGCCACAACGCCCAGTTGTTTGTTTGTTTGTTTGGTTGTGTTTTAAGGCGCTTCTCATTCAGTAAGAATATTTGCGCCTTATGTGTGTGTATTTGGGTTTTTACAGACGTTATCAATCAGATATGATTATTTACGTCTGGGGACCGACCTTTAACGTCACCATCCGAAAGACGTGACTCAGTCTCGAACCTGGGTCCGCTGAATCAGTTTATAACTTCTACTGTTAGCTGGATTACAGGCGCACGCCACAACGCCCAGTTGTGTGTGTGTGTGTGCAATTGGGTTTTTACAGATGTGTATTAATCAGATATGATTATTTACGTCTGGGGACCGACCTTTAACGTCACCATCCGAAAGACGTGACTCAGTTTCGAACCTGCGTCCGCCGAATTAGTTTATAACTTCCACTGTTAGCTGGATTACAGGCGCACGCCACAACGCCTAGTTAACGCCACAACGCCACAACGCCCAGTTGTTTGTTTGTTTGTTTGGTTGTGTTTTAAGGCGCTTCTCATTCAGTAAGAATATTTGCGCCTTATGTGTGTGTATTTGGGTTTTTACAGACGTTATCAATCAGATATGATTATTTACGTCTGGGGACCGACCTTTAACGTCACCATCCGAAAGACGTGACTCAGTCTCGAACCTGGGTCCGCTGAATCAGTTTATAACTTCTACTGTTAGCTGGATTACAGGCGCACGCCACAACGCCCAGTTGTGTGTGTGTGTGTGTGCAATTGGGTTTTTACAGATGTGTATTAATCAGATATGATTATTTACGTCTGGGGACCGACCTTTAACGTCACCATCCGAAAGACGTGACTCAGTTTCGAACCTGCGTCCGCCGAATTAGTTTATAACTTCCACTGTTAGCTGGATTACAGGCGCACGCCACAACGCCTAGTTAACGCCACAACGCCACAACGCCCAGTTGTTTGTTTGTTTGTTTGGTTGTGTTTTAAGGCGCTTCTCATTCAGTAAGAATATTTGCGCCTTATGTGTGTGTATTTGGGTTTTTACAGACGTTATCAATCAGATATGATTATTTACGTCTGGGGACCGATCTTTAACGTCACCATCCGAAAGACGTGACTCAGTCTCGAACCTGGGTCCGCTGAATCAGTTTATAACTTCTACTGTTAGCTGGATTACAGGCGCACGCCACAACGCCCAGTTGTGTGTGTGTGTGTGCAATTGGGTTTTTACAGATGTGTATTAATCAGATATGATTATTTACATCTGGGGACCGACCTTTAACGTCACCATCCGAAAGACGTGACTCAGTTTCGAACCTGGGTCCGCCGAATTAGTTTATAACTTCCACTGTTAGCTGGATTACAGGCGCACGCCACAACGCCCAGTTGTGTGTGTGTGTGTGTGTGTGTGTATTTGGGTTTTTACAGACGTTATCAATCAGATATGATTATTTACGTCTGTGGACCGAACTTTAACATCACCATCCGAAAGACGTGACTCAGTCTCGAACCTGGGTCCGCTGAATCAGTTTATAACTTTCACTGTTAGCTGGATTACAGGCGCACGCCACAACGCCTAGTTAACAACGCCTTATGAAGACTTGCATTTAATTTGAACATGAACTATGCCATGTAAAAGTTGGTTAGACATTTAAAAAAATTGGCTTCAATTTCACTTTAATTATAGCTCAAAGCTGAAACCTCATGCCACAATTCGATCTCTAGTAAAAGACATTTGTACTATTTTATTTAATTTGATTTTTTTGTTAGATTCCTGTTTTTAAAAAAGTTGGTTTTGGTGTCAAAATATTGAATTTCTCTGAATATCCTTCCTTCTAAAACACGTATAAGTCACGTGACTCACATTCGCGATAGCAGATTTTACGATCGCGATCACGATAGCAGATTTTTGCGATCACGATCACGAACATTAGTCATGTGACTATACATGTATTTGAGAATGAAGAATAATTGAAGAAATTCAATAATTTGACACCAAATCTGAATTATTGCAAAAGGAATTCAATAAAAAATCATATTAAATGAAAGAATATAAAATTTCCTGATCGCCGCGAGCGCTGACATCTCCCGCTAAAAAATTTGGTCGTTAAAAGTTCGGTTCCTATCGCGAACACGTAAGTCCCGATTTTCCGTCTGTGCGATCGTAGAGATCGATGCACACGCGATACCGAGTTTCGTTGTGGACAAAATTTTATTGGCCGATTTAGTCTAAAAACATCGGCAGCAGGAAAACAACATGCGATCGCGAAAAAAATTGGCGGGGATTTCTTAGGTTTTGGACATGATTTTGACTTTGGATTTTGCTGGAAATATCAGAAGTTCTTCCTAACGGCCAATTTTAAGGTAGGAAATGGATTTTAAAGCGCTGAATTTGAAAGGAAGTATTTTAAACATTTATCTTACTTTTCCCCCCATACCTTAAGTACATGCGATAGAAAATGACTAGTATTTTTGCATTCGTCCCGCGTAGTGGTCAATATGACCACTATAGTATGGTGGTTGATCCAGTGTCCGAACCCTTTTCAGAAAATCAACGATAGCAAATAAAATATGAAACGAATATCTGTCAAACTATACATATTGAATGCTCAAAGTCCTACAAAAAAAGAAGTTGATGGAATTTTAAAAAGACAACGTAGATTTAGTACGATATTCCCTTCCGAGTGAACCCCTTCCCAACGACGCGGCGTTTTGGTCCCTTGAAAAAGGTACCGTAATTCCGAACGTGTGAAACCTATGGGAAAAAGACACAACCTTGGTATCAATAGTGTGGTTTTCATACGCGTAATCCCACGCGTATGAAAACCCATTTTAGGCGCTTAACTTTACACGTTCGGTAATACAATCTGTTCGGAATTACAATACTTGACTATATTACGTGGTGTGCCTCAGCCCAGTCATGGCAAACAACTTTCAAGCTCCAAAATTCAGCTTTTCAATACCGGGGTGCAGAAACTTTACATCAAATTCAAGAGTAGACCCAAGGCAACGTGTTGGTAAGTGATGTTCCAATTTTACCTTGATATTTATTATGTTTTGGTTAGGACTATTACAGCAGGCTGCACATTCAGCAGGCTACGTAATCTCAAGTGGAACTGAATGGTTCCGATACACGAGTGGTACATTGGATCCGCCCCTGCAGTGCTGTAATGTACTGAACACCTAGTGACGAGCTATTCCATTAACCTGCTGCTTTTTATAAATGAGCCTCAATGCTTGGAATCCAGTTTGCATACATGTCTCACTTATAGTAAGTTTATCTGTATTGTACATGTCTCTAACATGTCGACGTCTGAGCTGGAACTACACGTACCCCACTGTGCTCAGCTCAACTCACCCCGCGCCTAGCGCCTCCGGGTCCGCGTAGCGGCGTCCACGTTGAAACTAGTAAAAGATAAGGTTTGTGGAGAAAATTCTAGACCAACCTTGGCCTTGTAAGTTGTTTACCCCAAATTCAATACAAAATGAATCAAAGCTATCAAAGTGATGATGTAAGAAACTTACCCAAACACCAGCGAGTAAGATGCAAGCTAAAGTATCACTGTTTTTCCTGTTTTAGGCTAAGCTACGACAAGCTCAGATCCCGGGAGAATCGAGAAGAGCATGTGCGTGCGATATGCAGCTAGCTGTAATCATGTAATCAAGTCTTGATTACATTGAATTGTGAAAATTACATTAGTCTAAGGCAGTATAGCATGCATGGGAGAACCTAAGGAAAAGCACAGCGTTTAAAAACTAGGTTCCCCAATTAAAGAGAGAATTACAACATATGTAATTATGTAAACATATAGATATGGCAGTAAAGAGACGAGACAAGATATGCGTTTAAAAAAAAGAAAATAAACACACACAAATATCACTAAAACATCAATAACAAATAATAAATAATAAAAATAAGCTTATAATTATGAGCAGTTAATTTCAGCCTATTGGGTTTATAGTAGTAGAAAATCCAGATACACAGTAAGTATGATATTTTACAAAAACTGGAACAACCTTAGCTACTTTCATTTTCCTGGAACAAAACCATTCACCAAAGAAAGATTAAAGATATGTAGCAAAGGAATCATGATTTCATCCACTATATTCTTCAGCACAATATTAATAATAGCATCATGGCCAGTACTTGGTTTATTTTTCAGATTTTTTACTATACGCTTTATTTCTATCGAATGAGTTGGAATAAAAAACAAGGACTTAGTATTACGACCTTTCAAGAAAGAAGTAAAAAAAATTTTTTTTAAAAGTGGAAGATATTTTTTTGAAAGGGTGGGTCCTATGTTTGCAAAAAAAAATCATTAAAGGCATCAGCTATCAGCTTGCTTTTATCAATACAATTATTGTTTAACAAGATTCTAGCATGCAGGTTGTTTCTTTTGACTACACCTATATTTAGCACATTATTAATAACCTTCCAAGTGGCTTTAGTATTATTTTTAGGCAATTCAAATTGAGAGCAATAATAATCATTCTTCGCAATCCACTATAAAGATGTTAATTAATATAATTATATATATATATATATATATATATATTTACTTAGCATATGTTAATTAATATAATTATATATATATATATATATATTACTTAGCATATGTTAATTAATATAATTATATATATATATATATATATTTACTTAGCATATGTTAATTAATATAATTATATATATATATATATATATATATATATATATATATATATATATATATATATATATTTACTTAGCATATTTTTCACGAGAAGCATCTGAACTATGTATGTACCATGCACATGAATGTATATTTTGTCATATTTTTGTGAAAGATACATGTACATTATTTTGTTCATTTATACATTTATATTGAAAAGTTGGAAATGAATATCATTAAATTGAAGAGAAAAAAAAAGAAGAAAAAAAAGATTTGAACTGATTCTATGGTAAAGTTTATTTTTCCGATTTATAAACCTATATTTAAGGAAAGATTTAGTAACCCATGCATGGTTGCCGGGCTTGACATGAATAATCTTTATACGCTTAATGTGGAGGAATACACTCGTTAAAAGCTTTACATAATATATCTATAAATTTATCATATACGCAACATCGACGTCATATTCGTGAAGCACAACATTCCAATCTACTTCTAATAATTTCTCTTTCAATCTACAAATTTTATCTTGCGTTGTGCTGCGAAAGAATCTTGGATGTGGCAAGTCAGAGTGATTATCAAAATAAGATGGAGCACAGAAAAAGATTGGAAAATGATCAGAAATGTCTGACAGAATAGTTCCAGATTGAGTAACAACATCTGTATTGGAAAATATATATGTACAAACAAATGATAAAAATAATTGGGAAATATAGGAATCAAGGCTTCCAAAATGTGAAACTGTAGTCTGTAAAAGTATGTATTTCTCACCCTAAAACGCGACACAAATAATAGGGTTCGGTAGTAATACTGTTATTTCGGGGCATGAAACTTTGTGAATCCTTAGGAATCCTGAATAGAAGAAATTTACGGGTCTCAAATTAATGCACGGAAAGTATGGCAAATTTAGTTTGACTGGGATCAGAGCAAGTGCCCCCTGTGCCATCTAAGTACGGCACTTTGAATAACAATTAGCCTAATAGATGTAAGAGTCTGGATCTGGATCAGGGGAGCGTTTCAAATGTTTTGTCAGTGATTTTTACCGACAAATTTGCTCTCAGTCAATCAGATGCAAGGATTTCAGTAGCTTATAACAGTTGTCAGTAAAAATCACTGACAAAACAAAGTTGATGAAACGCTTCCCTGAAATAGTACGGCTCAACACTCCTGTGGAGTAAAGCGAGGCAGGTGCTGGGTGTGCGCAAAAATGATAAAATAATAATATTGATAATGCTGTTTCAGTTTAGCTTTGAACAGTTTGGGGGTCTTTAATGTTTACTATTGTATCAGGTAAAGAATTCCAATCGGTAAGTGTTTTCGGAAGAAATGAATATTTAAAAGAATCTTTATTTGTGCTAATTTCGATATATGACTTATTTTGAGATCGTCGGCGCATAGACCTAAATAATTGTCAGGGGTGATCTATTTTACAGTCCCTTTATATAGACAGAGATACGACATGGACGTCCTATTTGGGGGAAACAAAATGGTGTTCAATTTTTTTTATTTTTTTTATTTAGAACACTCAGGTGCTCATCGGAATTGAATAGAAATACTGCGTAATATTGGAGACAAAATGGCGTTCAAACCATGGGTTGTTGCATCTTTTCTATAAACGGACTGTAATCTTGTTTGTATTGGTAGTCGATTGTCTTGGAAACCGCATATCCATGAAATGAAATTGCCAAAAATATAGGTATTCAGAAATACATTTTCTGTTTCCTCAGAATGTTCTTCAAAGTTTATATATATATTGCTCTTTAGTTCTCCCATATTTATATATTGCACTCTTGTGTGGGGCAATACCTATGCGTCTTAAGTAAGCCAGCTACATTACAAAAGAAGATAATAAGAACTGTCTGCGATGTACCAGCTGGAACTCACACCATCCCCCTTATTTCATGACTTGACACTCTTAAGATTTGAAAATATCGTCAGTTACAAACGTTTTTGATATGTATAAGTGCATTTACGAATATCTCCCCGAACAGTTTTGTAATCTGTTTTATTTTAATTGTAATTTTCATTATCATCCAACAAGATCCGTGCATGTGAGAGGATTCCTATAACAGTTGTGTTTTCAACAAAATATTCGTTTTTCTGGTGCCAAACTCTGGAACAAATTAAATGACTCTATTAAAACATGCCCTTCACTCCATACAAAAATATACTTCGTACAATAAAGTCAGTACTTAGCACATATTGCAGATTTCTTTTTTTTTTTTCTTTCTTTTTTTTTCTTTTAGATGTTTTTGTGTATGAAGACAAAGAAATAATCATTTTGAATATGAAACATAAGGCAAACTAACTATATTTCAACCAAAGTGTAACCACTTTATATTCACACCCCACACGTCCAGTCTCTCTATGCAACGCGCATACACACACACACACACACACACACACACACACTTTTTTTAATGATCTTTATTTTGATTCCACTCAATAATTACACATAAATCATAAATCAACATTTCAATGAAAGTATATAAAAAATAAAGTACATTATCATGTAACATTTTCTATAAATGAATAACTGAAATTCAAAATAAAAGAAAAAAAGAAAAGAAAGAAGAATCATTGAATGAAATCTTTTCATAAAATAGCCCCCCCCCCCCATGAACAAGGGGAAACAATATATATCTATATCATGTATATCTTTCTTTCATTGACTTCAATCAAATAATAAAAATAATTATTCATTACAAAATGGAACTGACTTACACAGACTGACTTCATACAACGATACATTTCATAGGTTATCAATTATACTCATGAAGTAAAAATATCCTAAATTACATAGGCCTACTGTTAGAAAAAAAAATGAAATCAATAAAAACAAATTATACCCCTCCCCCCAAAAAGCTCCCCCCACACAAACACACCGCCCCCCCCCCCTCTCTCTCTCTCTCTCTCTCTCACACACACACACACCCAACACAATTACAGTAAGGTTGTCCGTTCACACTCATATTTACCTTTAGTTCTTCCCATTTTTGTAAGTGTACTGACAACCTACCCGTTTTCGCACTGTGCGCTGATTACGGTTTTTGAATATTTTCAAACTACCGGTATATTTAAGCTGGGTTTTTTTTTTTGGTTTTTTTTTTTAATTACTTTACAACAGCTATCATACACATGTTTCCCCGTATCTACGTGATAAAGCTGTCACTGCTTTTTGTACATGTTTTAGTAGAAAAATAAATTTAATTGAATTGTGTTGAAATCAAAACAAAATATGAAAATAACAGTCAATAGTCATGAAACATTTATAATGGTATTCACATGTCAAACTTTGTTTCTGCACTGAAAGTGCCGTATACCCTACTTATAAAACGTCACACCATATTCCTAATAAACAATTCAGACAACTCCATCTTGTTTTGTCCATTCGAGTCAAAAGCTTGAAGACTTACACTTTCCAAATATGCAGTAGGAATACTCAAAAGGTGTAATTTTTAATGATTGTATCATATAACCAGGCGATTCGTTTAGCGTTCCCAATAGGACATTGGATACCTTGGGAAAAAAGGTCCAATGAACAATGAATGCTATTATAACACAGCCAACATGTGTTGCCCAGCATCCCAATGCCATTGGGCATTAATTTATATGCACTAAAATGAGCGAAGTAATTGCCAATTTGACATGTAGTAAGTTGTTTTTTGCGGAATATGGTTTGAATTAAAGTAGAACAACCTTCTGCTATCAATGTGAATTGTTCATAAATTTTTTATAAATATATATATTGTTATTGAACATTTTATTGAAATAGATCTACCTCAAATAAATTGATAGAAGATTATCCTTCAAGATATTTTGAAAAATACAATTATCAAAGTTACATTTTATGGACAATGAATCATTGATCGCATGTTAGACTCATTACGTAGTGCGGCAAGAATGACTCATCAAAATAGCCAATTTACCAAAATCAATTTACAAAATCCAAAACAAATACACATACTGTAGACATGATACCTAACTACATTACTTAATTATAGGATATATCCACTTATATTTATTAAATTCCTGATCATATTTATTGATATGATTTTACTTTTATGAGATTGTTGACAGCAATATATAATTGACATTAATTATTTTCAGTAATAGTCTTATAAAAGAGACCCTTTTCTCAAGTCCCCCCCCCCCTCCCCCCGGCGCCTAGTATAGCCGGCAATTTCCTGCTGCAGTCGCCAAGTCAATCCATCACACACAAGTTGAAAGTACTATAGTGATGACCCTGCACACACTCTTCCTTCTGCCACCTTATCAAGTTTTTAAAAAGTTTCAATAGAAAAAAAAAAAATATTCTTTTATATTAGTCTTACTTTTCGGACTTCTTAATAAGTGTGTTGTGTTTATTTGGTTGTACGACATTAGCTCTGTCGATTTTTGTACACTAACAGAATTTTGGCAAGTTGTGCACGTGCTAGGGTTGGAGGGGGGCCTACCGGTAGGCCTATCGTCCGCTGATTTCAATGGTCAGGGCCATTAGCCGCCCCCCCCCCCCCCATTCAAATTCATTTCACGACGCCCGAGAGCCGCTTTCTAATGATCATGCATTTTGACCACAGACCAATGAAATATTCCCTTTCTCTATAAAGAGAAATGTACATGTATATGCATTACATGTAGGCTATCTTGTCACTTTTATTTTTCCAAATCTTTATTATAAATAGATTTTTTTATTTTTTTTTTATTTTTAATCAATTCAAATTTTAAATTACCTTTTAAAAATGTATTCATTTTAGAACTAATATTTTGGTAAAAACGTTATTTAAAGTTTAAATAGACCCTAACATTTTTACCCAAATGAGATTCAAGTGAGGGTGGGGTATAGCCCTACGTTTAATTTTTGTGACGAATATCGATGACTAAAAAAAGGGGCAATCAATACCGCAGATCGAGACTAGACGTTTGATCGTGACGACGTCGTGCTGCATGCTGCTGCTGATAAATTCCACATTTTGGCTCATTAGTTGCCAAAAACTCCCAGGATAAACCTGGATAAACCTGGGAGACCAGCAACCGTATTCAGCATATGTGCATAAGGCTGCTCCCACGCAGCCATGGGCCCATGTGAATGTCCAATGAGGCCTGCGAAATAAAGGCTTACAGCGCTAAATCGCATGCTCCATGATCCAGCCCACGCTCGGTCCGCCCGCGCCGCGCCGGCCGGCCGCCGGTGGATGCGATGGCCAGCTACTAACTGTGCATGCAGTGTCTGTATAGCGGGCGGCGGTACGGTGGCAACTAGCACGGCCGGCCGCCTGGCGATGAATCTTTAGACTTTGGGCCTGGTGCATGGTACGGTGCGAAGAACAGTGGACATCATTAAGATAAGCTCTTGTTATGAGGTGAGTTTTTATTTGTGTAATCAATGTTTTAAATGTGCACCTAGATTTGACAATCAGACATGTACCGTACGGGGTAATCCTGGGTTTTATTTTACATGGGACCAAACGGACCAAACCTGTGTGTGGATATGTGGGACTGTGTGATAAATTCACTTCTGCACTAGCGTAAACCAGACACCAAAATTACTCTAGCTTTAAGTTTAAGAGTCTAAGCAAGATTCAGTTTAAGCCCTTCTATTTTCTTGATTACCTGCTTCAGGGACTCTTCAATCCTCATGCCCACTTTTCTACACATTTGGGGTTTCAAAGTTCAAAGTGAAATTTTAAATAATTATTTTCTTCTCCTGAGACTGTCCTGTATTTATCTGTTTATTATTTAATATTAATAATGATCTTTCCTGCCTATCCCGGACCAATCCCCACTAGTAATTTTTTAGTATGTAGTCAGGTAGTAGATCTACTTCTACACACAATAGCTATTGAAGGCTGCCTATTCAGCCATGAAAGCTATGTTAGAGTAGGCCTGGGATCCTAAACTAACTAGAGTAAAGTTACACATCGTGGTTGAGGAAACCACCGTTCACTCTGCACAGAAGCGCTTCATTGACATTGCGTTACACGCATTAGCTTTCTCTTTCCCTGTCCATAGACTTTGACTTGTCTTTATTTTTGTGTGCCAACAAACGAGTGGTTTCCTCAACCATGATTACATACATATAGCCATACCATTTATCAGGGGCGGCGGAGCGTCTTTCAAAGTGGGGGGGGGCACCAACAAAAAGGGGCACTTTTGGGGAAAAAAGGGGCACCTATAAAGGGTGAAAACAAGGCGGAAAAAGCCTCTTTGAAACATTACATGTAGTATACCGCTACATTCTGATTAATAATACACTATCGAGGATCATTTTCGACACATTATTGTTTATGTCTTAACATGGTTATACAGTGTAGATAAAAAAACTACTTTGCAGTTGAGTAATGGTTATTCATTTGCGAGCGAGCGAAGTGAGCGAGCAAAATATTGAAGATATTTTGAATAGCAGCGATTTTCCTAATATGATAAGAAGGCAATGGTAAATGCGAGCGAGCTTTGGAAAATTTTTAGAAAAAATGTCCTTCCTGTTATGATTTAGGGGCACTGCTCATTCTTGTATACTTTAGGGAATTGTGCCCCTCCTGCCCCCTGCTCCACTGCCTCTCATTGTGCTGAGATCAGTAGGGGAATCTATTATTATGAAGCCTCTCTGATTTGGAGCTAGGTATATGGCTCTTTTGTGGACTTTAGGGCACAGTTTGTAAGCGACATCAGAGCATATAGGTACAATATATTGAATATATAGGTATATAGGTAGGACACTTATCAAAAGGGAAAATAATACTATTAGAAAGAAAAGGGGCACTGATCAAAAGTAAAAGGGGCACTTAAAAAGGGGCATTTATTAGAGGTGGAAAGGGCACTTATCAGAAAAAATTGCACTATTAGAACGGAAAATGGGCACCAATCAGAGGAAAATGGACACTTGTCGGATTTCAAAGGGGACACTTATCTTAGCTTAAAAGGGCCACTTATCAGTAGGTGAAAAGGGCACTTAGTAGAAAGAAGAAGGGGCAGTCATACGAAGAAAAATGGTCACTTATCAGAGGTGAAAAGGGGCACTTATAAAAAGGGAAAATTTTACTATTAGAACGGAAAATGGGCACTAATCAGACGAAAAACAAAGGCACAGATTTCAAAAGGGGCAATAATGTCTGAAGTTAAAGGGGGCACTTATCAAAAGGTAAAAAGGGCATTTATCAGAAAGAAGAAGGGGCGCAGTTATACGAAGGAAAAGGGGCACTTATCAGAAGTGAAAAAGGCACTTATCAGAAGGAAAAATTGCACTATTAGAACGGGAAATGGGCTTTAATTAGACGAAAAAAGGGGCAATTATTAGATTTCATAAGGGGCAGTAATGTCTGAGGTTAAAGGGGCACTTATCAGAAGGTAAAAACAGCACTTATTGTAAAGAAAAAAGGGCACTATGCGAAGATAAAGGGGGCACTTTTCATGGGTAAAAAGGGGCACAATTGGGGTACTTGAAAAAGTGGGGGGGGCACTGGCACTGGCCTCTGTGTTTTTTGCTTTCTTTTTAGTCCAAAATTCTTGGACAAGCAAAAAAAAAAATGGTCATCAGTGTTTTCAGGTGTCTTTTTACTCCAATTTTACACGTTTGGTGGGAGGAAGGGCATCGTGGCAGGAGTCTCCTGCCACGATGCTGGTGGGACGGTGGGAGAATGAGCGTGGTGGCGTGAGACTCCCGCCAAAAGCGGGAGGGTTGACAGCCCTGTTATAGTGAGATATACAGTTGGGTTTTTTTAATCAAATCAATTAAACTTCTAACACATTCCCTTCATGAAGAATGTTGAAATGCAATGGCATTCAAATAATTAACATGTCAAGTGTTAAAAGCCTGGCATTATTAAAGAGGTATATTTGAACTTAACCTTATTACCTTTCACTATGTGATTTATCAATTATCATTATTGTCTACATCTTGTAAGCACTCACATTTCATCAAACAGAAATCAAATTGAATCAATTATGTCTAATTCAGTTTAAAGATCACCTATTACCTGACCAATCAAGAGATTTAAGTGGGCCATTGTAGGTAGAACATATGAATGTGAAGATAAACTCACACCAATTCCATTCTATGCAACACTACTCCAAGAGGGCACTTCTGTAGTTCTTAGGCATCAGTCCTATATATATACTATTATGTCCTATTAGAACAGTGGGTCACATGACCCACTGTTTGCAGCCTCAATTTATCCTGTGTCCCATTGGGGTTAGGATCCATTTTCATTAAACGAATAGGTATAGGACCAGTGGGATGTGGACATGTGGTACTATGAGGGTCCCTAACCCCATATACAGTGCGTGCTTGCTTGCTTGTCAATGATGGGCATTCAATTTTTCAACTTTTAAAAATTCATGAGGCATACTTTGGATGGTGCCTGTATGAAAAGTAGCTTGACTCTATGACTCACACTGTTGTACATTACCGTAATTCATATTTTATCTGTTGATTTAGAACATTTAAAAACAACACGACAATTCAAAATAATGTGCACCCGGTACTTCACCCTCATATGCACTACCAGCATATTGTCAACCTACGGGTAGTCAACAGAAGAAAGTGGTGCGATGTGTCTTGAATTTTGTGTCTTTAAAATGTGAATAAAACAGCACTGTTTTACATACAACAAGCAATGAACATGTACATGTACATGCATGTTCTAAGAAACCAATGAGTAATTGAAAACCATCAACTTCGAACATTTGAAGTCCAATCAAAAGATGGAATTTTAGTCACATGAAAGCTTTGAATGATTGTTAATACATCTGCTGGTACACTTTCAGGTATTGCCCAGGTATTGCGCAGGTATTTCCCAGTATTTCCCGGTATTTCCCGTATTTCCCAGTATTTCCCGGGAAATTGCCAACCCTGTTACGTGTACATTGACGACTGTTTCATTGAGACTGCATGTAGGTCTGGGCAGCATTTCATCAAACCGTCATAGGTACAAGTTCGCTGACATCCCATTAAATTGAACTGTATTAAGATTAACAATATATGTTTCAATGGATGTCGGCAAACCTGTACTTACGACGGTTTGATGAAATGATGCCCTGGCTCTACTGACTACATCTACGCAGTTGAGGGTTGATAAACAACTTTTTTTTTTCATCCTGCACAGGGAACCATCCTTATGTGGAGCTGTGTCAATATCTGCGGTGATCAACTTGAAGAGGTAAACTCACCATAATAATCAGCAAAATTCTGGGAAAATGGTTGCTTTTTGCATTGCAGGGTGATAAAATATCTGGCAAGCTATGGCTTAATGTTTAAGGAGTATGAAGAAAATAAAGGATAACATAAAAATGTGAACTTGGAACCCAACTCTGACAAGTTTGCCCCGGCGGCACTTGAAGGGGTGCAAAAACTGCTAAAAGTTAGAAAGAAAAAGAGAAGGAAATGAAGAAAAATCATGATCATTAAGAATTATGCGCCCCTAATCTGCAGGGTAAATGCATTAGAAACACATTTTTTTAGGTATTAAAATGCAAAATTTTCTAAAACTCGGTTGCTTTCCTCCCTCGCATATGATGCTCCAGGATCTCGTAATTTCACGCCCCAGTGAAGGATATCATTTTAAAATAGGGTTTTTAAATGGTTCAGAAATTTAAAAATAAAATGTAATTCTTGTTGCTTTGCTCTCTATTATGTAAGTTTAATCAGCCTCTTGTTAATATTGCGGCCCCAATACAGGATAAAGTGTATAGCATGAATTTTGCAAAAGTTGAAATCTCAACTATCCATTAATGTCTTGCTGAATTCCTTGTCTATTTCTGAAGGGGTTTTGTTAATTTTGCTCCCCATTTGAGACGAAAGGGAATAGAAAACCGTTTATCAATGTTCAAAATTCGAAATTCTGCCCCTCGAATGCAGTGCTCAATTTTGAATTTTGCTGGGTAAAATGCGTCAGAAATTTCATTTTGAGGGTTAAAAATGCAAGAAAAAAAAAAATATATATCGCTCGTTCGCTTTGCTCCCTCGCTTTTACAAGAACTTAGATCAGTGGGGAAGTTGGAGGGGGGGGGGGTGCAACTTCGTTGTTTGCCCCGGGTGCCATTATCCCTAGATACACCACTGGATTAGTTTTAACGGTGCTTATCATTTCACTAGTCTACTCACAAGTCAGAGCAGATGTAATTATGACAGAAATGATAGTCTGTAAAATTCCGGGGGAAAAAAACTTGTGTTCAACAGTAACCCTTTCAGGCCAGGAATTTATTAGCTGGTAAGCACTAAACTAATACCTACATTATTCTCCCTCAATTTATTACACTATGACTGTCATTTTATCCCTACTTTTTCTTAGACATTGTTGTGTATCTGAAAACAATAAACATGTAAATTGATCATGCTAAAAGTTAAAAAGTTGCTGATAATTGTAATGAAATGGTCATTCTGAATCTCTCTATAAGGATTTTAAAAATTATTTTTTTTTTCTCTTAAAGTTCCGGGCATCAAACCAACATGACGAAGCAACCAAAATGGACACAGTGTGTGTAGAAACTTTTGCTGTTTTCACTCATGTAGGGTATTTTTGTAAGGCTCTAAATCGAAAGTTATTGAGCCAAACCACAAAATTTTGGAATTGTAGCACAGGGATAAAAGGATGATCCAAAAGTCATTATGTTTCCTCCAATATCACCTTAATGAAAGCAAATTTCAGGCTGTTTTTTGTACTATTGTAACCAGCGATTAGTGCTCCCCAAATCTCATTAAATGTATAGCAATCTGCTCTATGAGAAGAAGAAAGACAAAAACTCATTTTCATTTCAAGAAGTCATTCTTCTCGTCTGTGCCAAGTCGGTGACAGTTGCAGATTCTGACAGACCTTCGAGTTACTTTGAGACCTAGTTTGCTGAAAATCAGACCATCCATTGTGAGGTCCTGCAATAGACCGCTTCGGTAATGTATGCAAATTTTATACATACCTTTCAAACAAAGGTAGTTCTTGACAACCTGAAAGCTTGCCGGAGGCTTGCCAGACATAACAACAAATAATGTATGCAAACTGTATTCCAAGCATTGAGGCTCATTTATAAAAAGCAGGTTAATGGAATAGCTCGTCACTAGGTGCTCAGAGAATTTATGTGCATAAATTTAATAATAATAATAATCTTTTAAAGTCCACTCCAAATTTTATTAAGTTAAACCGAAATGGAAATTCTTTTTGCCCAATCGATCGTGAGCCCAGCAGCCACTGAGCAGCGCCAGATCGACGTTGCTCTATCCCTTGTTGTTGAACGCCAAACAAGGTAGCAGCAACTCTCATCTTTTAACGTCTTTTGGTATGACGCGGCCGGGGTTCGAACCCACGACCTCCCGGTTGTGAGGCGGACGCTCTACTGACTGAGCCAACACACCGGTATAAATTTGTATACATTACAGAAGCGGTCTATTCCTGCATGTCAATCCAAAATCAAATAGCACATCATCATCGTAATTGCACTAAAACACAATTTGTGTGTGTGAAACTGTTGTTATCTTTTGCATATCTTTGTAAATTGTTGATTTTTTTTGTTGAATTTTTTTATTTGAATATTTTTATTTGAATATTCATGCAAACACAGTATTGCATGATAAATATAATTAAACACAATGCATCGAAAAAAGATTTAGAAATGGAAAAAGTTCAATTCAATTCATTTCAATGTTTTATTGTCCATGATATATTAATAAACAATGGAAATTTGCTTTGTTTACATGCACATACATGTACACAGAAGAGTTGATACATAATAAAACAATCAAAATACTTGAAAAGTCACAGAAACAATTACTGATATAAAAAGACAAAAAGAATAAAAAAGAAAATGACAAAGTGTTGGTACAGTATGAGGCCTGTGGTATTGAATTCCACTTATTTTGTGTAAAATGAGTATCAAACTGAGTTACGACTTACGAGTACACGAGTTGTGTATGTAATCGTATGACTTACAAGGCAGAAACAAAATAACTCTCAGTGTATTCAGTATGATAATGTGGTATGAGAGATATTGATAGTTTGTGTAAAAATACATAGTAAATTAAAGAAAAAATGCAATTCAAAAGAATTGACTTGCCGTTTGATGAAAGTGGCCCAAGAAGATTGAAACAATGTGCATTGGGTAAGGTTAATGCAGGTTCTCTTCAGGTAGCTGAGCTATTTCTTTGTTGGTCACTTACACATTTTATTACATGTAGTAGGCCTATACCAAGGGTCTCTTACATAAATCTCGTAATAAATCAACCCGCTCCAAGATTATCATTGCTAAAAGGGAAAGTCCACCCTGATTACAAGTTGGTTTTAAAGGAAGCAGAAACATTAAAGAAACGGATCAGTGAAGGTTGAGCAAAATACGATAAGAAATAAGAAAGTTATGAATTTTTGAAGTTGTAATCAATCAAACACAAATTGGCAACTCTGTGACGTACCTTGCGAGCTCCTCTCCCATTTGCCCTGTACCCATAAGTCATTAATTTCCGTTTTCTCTAAAGAAAATATTCAAACATACATGCACCTTAGATATAATCATTGCTCATATGTTTTTACACAGAACCTGTATGAAACAAATCTATTCCTTAATCAGAAACTAAGAAAATGAAAATTTATGACATTTTCTGTACTGAGCAAATTGGAGAGGAGCTCGCAAGATACGTCACGGAGTTGCCAATTTGTGTTTGATTGATTACAACTTCAAAAATTCATAACTTTCTTATTTCTTATCAGATTTGTCTCAAACTTTCACTATTCTGTTTCTCTCCTTTCCTGCTTTTATTCAAATCAACGAAATACCAGGGTGGACTTTCCCTTTAAAAGTTTGTCTATGATTATTTCAATGAAGTGTACACTTGGGGAAAAGTAAAGTCATTTTATTTTGTTTCTTGATATGTTCATTCATGTACTTCATTGTAATTATGTTTTTTCTTGCTCCTTTGTATTAATTACAGTCTACTTTGGAGTGATGTAATATAAAACTGGGGAAAGAGGTTTGCTGTCAACTAGTTAAAGACTTCCAAGCTTATTTCTCAGCAAACAGGACTGATCCCATGCAACAGTATCAGGTACATGTAGTTATGTTTTGTTTTATTTTTGTTGACATGACTCATATGTATTTCCTTTGTTTGTTGTTTGTTTTAATTGGTGTCTCCTTTTCATATACAAGCTCTATGTTTGTTTTCATTAAATCTTGAAGTGAAAGTTTTGTTATGATTTCCTATACTGGAGCCAGCCCCTGGACCTATGCCCAGATGATCATAATTGAAAATGGAAATTTTGCTCTCTTTCATCATTATGAACGTAAGATATAATACACATCACGGAAGAAAGAGGGCGTCCATGTCTGGCCTTGATATTAAGAGAGTCCTAATAACTCTCAAATATTTTGTGATTTATACTGTAGGAAGCCAAATGAAATTTACCCTCAGATGGAACTTGTTTTCTTTTGTCTGACAGGTCTACAATGATACATGTAAATGTACTGAGTGACATGTGAAAACTTAATTCAGACCTTGCTCATTTATTGATCCTCAGTCAAAATGAGCTTGTAACTTTTAAGGAATTTTATTCCATTCCATTTGTGTTCTGTGCTTGTTTGAGGAAAAAAATGTGATAATGTCTACAAGTATTAACTATCACATTTCGTCACCATGGGTAGCGAATTCTCGAACTCTGAAATAATTACAATTTTCCACGATATTAAAACATAAAGGTTTGCTGCAATGCATTGATAAGCCATCTTTGCAAATATGCATGTATATTGGCATATTTTCATTATTAACAATTTTTTTATGTACAGTTATATGCCAACTCCAAATATTTTTAAAAACAATTTCATACCTATATACTTTTAATGTACACTCATTGTTAGTTTATCATAATGTGAATGATAACCTGCTAAACTCTGATCATGAGTCTGCTAACTCCCATTGCCTAAGGGTTTTGTCTGTTTTGAGATTTTACCAAAATACAAACAATGCTTACTTTTCAACTCATGCTACATGTATTTTGTAAACTGATTCAATTGCTCATGTACATATGGCTAGTAAGCAGCTTTGCATAGTGCAAAATTCTTTAGTAGGGTTTGTTGCATAAACCCTAATGTGCCTTGATGTACTGAGCAAATGTGCATTAGACAAAATTCTGATGTCACAAGTCTCTTTATAAAGCCCCAGAAGGCAATCTCTGAAATCACTATTGTAGGTTATGATGCCAGTATAATTTTCATTTATTGGAAGGGCAGATTTAAGTAACTTCTATAAAAAGTGGTGGGTGACCCGTCTTAGCAAAGACAATGATGAGCTTTTAGCTTCAGGTATTTTCCAAAATACTAAATGTCATCTTCGAATGTTTTGATTTGAATTTATTTCTATTTTTACCATCCATTCTGCCATTTCTTATTTCTCTTTGCAGGTCTGGACAGACATGAGGTACCCAAGTGGCATCAGTTTCATCAAGTAATTTGTATGCTGCAGTTCTATAAAGCTGTTGGATGTGGCGCTATTTTGTCGCATTCAAGTTTGTATTGAAGATGTGATAACTTCTGATTTTAATTGAAATGTCAAAGTGAATATAATAAAATAAGGCAAAAAGTGTATTACCTGATTCAGAATGAATAATCTGCCCCATATTCCTTGTCATAGCCCTGTATCCAACATATTTGAATAGAAAACGTATCAAACATTTTGAAATGAAGACTTTAATCACCAGTAGAGGACCTTCTGCATTTACAGCTTTAATTGAGATGTAATTTTATGATTTTTTTTCCCATCCAGGTGTTCACATTTTACATATATCCATCAATGTCTGTTATAAGAGTTAAAGGCCAAGTCCACACTAATATCAAGTTGATTTGAATAAATAGAGTAAAATTAAACAAGCATTACAGTGAAAATTTATTGAAATCGGATGTAAAATAAGAAAGTTACGGCATTTTGAAGTTTTGCATTATTTCTTGAAACAGTGATATGCATAACATGGGCGGTATGCAAATGAGTGAACTGATGATGTCACACACTCACTTTTCCTTATGTATTTTATTATATGAAATATCATATATTTCAATTTTTTGCTTTAATAAAGTAAAACATGGTTGACTCCTTATGGAACATGTAAAATCATCATTATTGTAACTTATTTTGATACAAGGGAGAGATTCTTTATTATCACATCCAAAAAAATGAAAATTGATATTGAAATTTCATATAATAAAATACATAAGGAAAAGTGAGTGTGTGACATCATCGGTTCACTCATTTGCATACCGCCCATGTTATGCATATCACCGTTTCATGAAATAATGCAAAACTTCAAAATGCTGTAACTTTCTTATTTTATATCCGATTTCAGTGAAATTTTCACTGTTATGCTTGTTTAATTTTACTCTATCTATTCAAATCAACTTGATATTAGTGTGGACTTGGCCTTTAAGCCATATGAATGTATAACCATTGCATAATAAGTAATGACTTATTCAAAGAAATTGGGACTGGGAGTTTGAGTAACATTTAAAAGAATTATTATCTCAAGCATTGTGAAGGCAAAGTGTGATGAAAATTACGTCATATGTTCAGAATTTAAAATGGTCTACAATCTACAAGTTTTTCACAAAATGAGTGCCAGTGTTTCTGTACTCATGCACCAATATTGTATCATAATCTTGTGTTTTTCTAATGGAATTCTGTTTTGATAGGAACTGGTGCAAAGAAATTTGAATTGCTCATCATGCATTGATTAGGTTGTTTCTACCAGGAAAATATTTAAGAATTAACAAAAATATGCTGTAAAGTACATGCTGTATATCATGTACATGCTGTAGAGCACAACTCAAATTTGCACAGGATGTTATATCTATGTGGGTTTGGACAATCAGTTTGATGTCTTATCATTTGATCTTTAGTATTTTATATTTTTGTTGTAACATTGGTTTTGTATACATTTATATTATTTATTTGTAGGCCTGGTGTTGAACATTCAGTGAAAAATGTCAAAATTACTTTTCAGTAGATCATCAAATGAAAAATCATTCCACTTCAGTCCCATTGTTGTTTATGTGCTTTATTACAGGGTGATTACATCCCCACAAGCTCCTATCAGTGGAAGCAGAGTAATCATTTTGTTGAAAATTGGAAAAACATGAGATAACTATATGAGAGTTATAAATTTGCAAAGTGGTAATTTGACAACTCTCTTTATGTTGCTTTACAATATACTATCAAAGTTTTTATTAATTTCCTAAGTATGAATTGTCACAGTTAATTAAAGCAGTGTAGTGTCAAAAAGTCATTGTTTTAGCTAAAGTACTGTACTAATGGCATCACTGTTAGCTAGGAAAATAATGTCAGGTTTCCATTTTTGATAAACAGATTAAGGAATTTACAACCATAGGATTTTCATACACATTTTAGTGATGGTGGATTTACATTGATGACCTCAGTGATTATGACAGATGAATTTGTTTTCCCCCAAAAGGACTACATTTCTTCTAAGTGTCTGTTAGCATCCTCACTATTATTCTTATTAGTTCTTCATTCCATGGATTTTTTTTTACTGCGCAGTATACTTACTGGTATACATACCAAGTCTGCACAAATTTGAGATTGTATTTTTTCCTTTAATCTATTGTTTCCTGCATTTTAGCTTCATAGATCACTCAGCACTTTATGCACACACTCTATTGACTTTGTGCAATTGACTTTTTGGTGGGGGGGGGGGGGGGTACTATTATTCTGTCATACATGTAGATGTATATGTGGAAATTCTTGTCAAATCCACATTAATTGGAAATTCAGATTTAATGTTAAGTTTCCTTACAAACTAAGCTCCAAATGAAATATAAGCCACGTACATGGAGCCGTATGTCGGGTCTTACAAAGTGTTTGATAGGGTACAGTCTCGACATCATTGTAAGAAATGTAGGGAGGACACCCTTTCAGTCAAAATTTATGAAACATGAAATCAAATTGAAATTATTATCACTATCCAGTTGTCTAATGCTATGCATCGAGATGTAACATTTACACCTTGGTTTTAATTCACATGTGCAAAGTGTGTTCAAGTATGTTCACTTGTCCGCAATCATATTGATGTGCTTAGCATTTTACTACTTTAATTGATGAGAAAACATCAACTAATATCTAGCTCAAGTTATCATCTTTTCAAGTGGTAGCTCGTAACTTTCCTAGGAGTAATTCTTCCAGCAATCCTCCATATAGCATGCAGGATTCTCTGATAATAACTCACTGTTGTCTTTATAATTCATGTTATTTTTATATTATGGTTATAATTACTGTTGTTTTCTTGTTATTTTTGTCATACATGTAAACTTCTAATGTCCAATTATTACATGCTTTATGTACAAATGTTACAATGTATTTAAAGCTGTATCCACTTTTTTTTTGTTTTTTGTATTCATAAAATATAGTCAAGTGTTGAAATGTATATTTCTTGTGAATTTCTTTTTCATCCTGGTTTTATTGGCAGTGATACAGTGCATGCATTATAATTACTAGTTTGTTGTGTTAAGAACTATTGAACAAAGAAGGTAATTCGTACTTATTTGGATATTCTGTATCCATTTAAGTTTTTACATTTTTTAGTGGGGGGGGGGGGGGGGGGAGGGTTCATAGCACGTCATCAATGATCTGAATCTATATGTGTGTGAGTCATTCACTGAATCAAAACGTTGAATTTAGTAAATTGCATTATATTTATTTTTAAAGTACCATTTTGCATGACATTGACTATTCCTTTGAATATCTACAGAAAGTACCAGACATGATATGTTACGACTAGAAGGAATCATTTACAGTTTGATAGGGGCATTGATAAAATGTTAGAACATTGTGGAGTGTGGTTGTGTATGATTATATTTATTATAATTAACTTTGTATTGACCCAGTTTCAACTACCCCCCCCCCCCCCCCCCCAATTTTAGGGTATACATAATTGTATATTCATTTGAAATTAAATATTTGTTAAGGGAAAATTGATGGCAACAGTAAAGATGCTTGGTGAATATAGATTTTCATCTTGACATGATCTGATAAGGTTTTAAAGATTAGAATATACATTTACCAACTAAAAAGTATGTGACCAAATAAAGTAATTGCTCACAAATGCGATATGAAATGCATTAAAAAAGTCAAAAGCTTATCTATAAATGTGTATAAATGTAGTGCCAAATCTTGTAGTTTCTATGGTAAAAATAGTTTGAAGTAGTAGTAGTATTCATATATAGTATTGCTAGCATGTTTATATAAATATGTCTTCTTGCATGGAAAACCCAGCTCATCCATGAATTTGGAAAAAATTATACATGTATCTCAGTCATTTATGTGTAGTTGACTACATCACGTCACAATGACATTAATAGTTCAAACTGAAATACACTACCACTGTTTTTGTAATCTCAAATATCAAAATTCCTTCTTTCCTCTTTTTTAAATTGTGATCCAATTTCATTCTATTTTTTACCTATTTGTAGCTTCAATACTTCTAATTAAAGTTCTACTTGTCTTCAGAACAACTTGCGGTGATGGTTGGACTTCCCTTTTTAGTATCATGATGTTACGTCAGTGCATGAGTAATTCAGTGTCCTGTTGTTGGACACAACCAAAAAAGTTGATGATGTTGCTTTAACATGTACTTGTCACCCGTTCCAATTTTGATTTTTAATCTCTTTTTCATACCTTTACAATAGCAGTGGTGAACATCCCCGTCTCCACACACACTCTGATCTGGCAGTGGCGTAGTGTGGATCCAGCCTTTTTTATTGAGGGGAAATGGTGTTGGGGGGGGGGGGCACCAGCATTATTCTCCACTTGATCAAAGATGGGCTATAGAAAATTCATTTTTAGTGATGTTTCTCTGCTTCCTTTGAAATTGCTGCATAGTTACAAGAACACATAAATTTAATTATTGCAAGACTCGACATGATATCGACATCTCATGCAACCACATAAAACTGCTGCACTGTCATTTAATGTTGACTAAAATGTAAACGCTCAGTCTGTAGTGATTTTGAGATAGCATCTGTTCAGAGCAAATTTGATAGAAAAATAAACTAGAGACAAATTTACAACCGTTTTCATTCCATGGAAACTATAAAACTATGAATATGGCATATTGAAACACTATCACTGAGAGGAATGAATATTCTGCCATGACAATCTAAATATGCATTTGGCATAATGCAGTTGGGGAAGTTCAACTGTCACTGATAATGAGCATGATCAATTTAATTAATTCAGGAAACATTTGAATCACAATTATTCGGGACTGTACATGTATTCACATTCTCTTTATGCATTTTTCCAATGTTATTTGTGAAATTAGTGCGCATCACTTGTCTTAAATTAGAAATTGTGCTTCAAAGTAACATAATCTTTCTTAACTGCTTCAAATGTTTATAGAAATGTTCACGACACATTACAGCATACCAAGATTTGCCAGGATGTATAACACATGTTCCTGTAGCAAAATTGTGAAAATAGTCATCGTACAAGAAAATCCTCTTTATATTGCTAACCATCATATATGAAAATAGACTGGAATTTTATGATAACCGACTGTGGGTTTTAGGTCTTATGGTGATTAGAAATTGAATCAACACAATCATAATAGGTGAAATAAACCATACAGATAGGCCTACATGTACATGCAGGGGCAGCCTAGGACTAAAATTTTGATTAAAAAATTTTGATGTGAACGCCCACTTAACTTATTTGACCGGCCCTCAGACCACAAATCAACCGGCTCTCAAGCCAAAATATCGTGCGGCCCGTTGGAACACTCCCCAAAATCCTCGTTGCCAGTTCGCCCCTGCATATGCTCTTTGTAAAATTGCCAGTTCTCAGTCATCGATGATAATATTTCGAGGGCAACCAATCAAATTAAAGAAGAGATATCACTTACAATTTTCCTTTGCTTTGAGGAAATTAGGGCTTGAATATGGGTTCCTTTTTATTGACATACATGCACACACACTGTATGTCGTCCCCTTTGCTTCTGATAACAATTCTGTAACCCCATTTATATTTTCAAGTGTATGCCAGCTGATAATGCTCAAGCTCATCTTCAGTTTTATCCACTTCATTGAACATGCAGTAACATCATCAAAAATTGTCAAGTGCTTCAAAGTAGGCCTATAAACCACAACATTAAGAGGGATTAATGAAAGAAACAAGCTTGCTCATTCGGTCTGTCTTTATATGTTGTCCTCACATAAACAGAATATCAAGCATGGCTATCAAAGCCGAATTCATATATTTCAAACTTTACTTCAAATTCGAATACTTTATGTTAAAAACTATGTCCTTTATCTTGTACCGGCATATCATCAGAACAAAAAGTTATTGATTCCATTATCTTCTTTGACTTTATTTATTTATTCATTTAATTTTTTTTTTCATTTATTTCATTTCCAGGCAAGATGATAACAAAGATGTGTACATAGAGAACATCACAAAGATAGCAGAACAGAACCACAGTATAAAGATTTACATGATTTAGCACCAGCCAATGCCTGGGGATCACCTAAAAGAATGTTAAAATTCTGTTGAGAGGCTCTCCACATTGGTTGGTGCACACATAAAACAAAATAATGAGGTAAGGTAAACATATATATGTACTTGTAACTAAAAATTAAACATTAAAAATTAAAAAGATACACAATAGTAGTACTCTCCGCCGTTAACATTTCTGAGTAATCTACAACAGAATACATCTGATTAATTGAGATATATGATATGACAAAGGCAGTAAAATTTCTGGTGTATTACGGTACTATGGAATAATTACAGAGAATCAGGTTATCATCAGAAAGAAGATTTTTGAAAATTCAAAAGAATTACGGAATATTATTATTGATTCGTAGGAAAATTACAAAAATAGTGAATCAAAGTATGAAGGAAAAACCATAGGCAATAGCAGCAGCTATTAAATAATACCTAAAATAAACTCAAGAAAAGAGAGAAAGTATGAGAGACTTTTGACTAATAAGAAAAATTAAGTCATATTTTCCTACAAATTAGGCAAATTGACCAGACA
>CM046848.1:31047224-31082224 GCA_025618425.1 Heliocidaris tuberculata
CAGGCGATTCGTTTAGCGTTCCCCAATAGGACATTGGATACCTTGGGAAAAAAGGTCCAATGAACAATGAATGCTATTATAACACAGCCAACATGTGTTGCCCAGCATCCCAATGCCATTGGGCATTAATTTATATGCACTAAAATGAGCGAAGTAATTGCCAATTTGACATGTAGTAAGTTGTTTTTTGCGAATATGGTTTGAATTAAAGTAGAACAACCTTCTGCTATCAATGTGAATTGTTCATAAATTTTTTATAAATATATATATTGTTATTGAACATTTTATTGAAATAGATCTACCTCAAATAAATTGATAGAAGATTATCCTTCAAGATATTTTGAAAAATACAATTATCAAAGTTACATTTTATGGACAATGAATCATTGATCGCATGTTAGACTCATTACGTAGTGCGGCAAGAATGACTCATCAAAATAGCCAATTTACCAAAATCAATTTACAAAATCCAAAACAAATACACATACTGTAGACATGATACCTAACTACATTACTTAATTATAGGATATATCCACTTATATTTATTAAATTCCTGATCATATTTATTGATATGATTTTACTTTTATGAGATTGTTGACAGCAATATATAATTGACATTAATTATTTTCAGTAATAGTCTTATAAAAGAGACCCTTTTCTCAAGTCCCCCCCCCCCCCTCCCCCCGGCGCCTAGTATAGCCGGCAATTTCCTGCTGCAGTCGCCAAGTCAATCCATCACACACAAGTTGAAAGTACTATAGTGATGACCCTGCACACACTCTTCCTTCTGCCACCTTATCAAGTTTTTAAAAAGTTTCAATAGAAAAAAAAAAAAATAATTCTTTTATATTAGTCTTACTTTTCGGACTTCTTAATAAGTGTGTTGTGTTTATTTGGTTGTACGACATTACGCTCTGTCGATTTTTGTACACTAACAGAATTTTGGCAAGTTGTGCACGTGCTAGGGTTGGAGGGGGGCCTACCGTAGGCCTATCGTCCGCTGATTTCAATGGTCAGGGCCATTAGCCGCCCCCCCCCCCATTCAAATTCATTTCACGACGCCCGAGAGCCGCTTTCTAATGATCATGCATTTTGACCACAGACCAATGAAATATTCCCTTTCTCTATAAAGAGAAATGTACATGTATATGCATTACATGTAGGCTATCTTGTCACTTTTATTTTTCCAAATCTTTATTATAAATAGATTTTTTTTTTTTTTTAATTTTTTAATCAATTCAAATTTTAAATTACCTTTTAAAAATGTATTCATTTTAGAACTAATATTTTGGTAAAAACGTTATTTAAAGTTTAAATAGACCCTAACATTTTTACCCAAATGAGATTCAAGTGAGGGTGGGGTATAGCCCTACGTTTAATTTTTGTGACGAATATCGATGACTAAAAAAAGGGGCAATCAATACCGCAGATCGAGACTAGACGTTTGATCGTGACGACGTCGTGCTGCATGCTGCTGCTGATAAATTCCACATTTTGGCTCATTAGTTGCCAAAAACTCCCAGGATAAACCTGGATAAACCTGGGAGGCCAGCAACCGTATTCAGCATATGTGCATAAGGCTGCTCCCACGCAGCCATGGGCCCATGTGAATGCCAATGAGGCCTGCGAAATAAAGGCTTACAGCGCTAAATCGCATGCTCCATCCAGCCCACGCTCGGTCCGCCCGCGCCGCGCCGGCCGGCCGCCGGTGGATGCGATGGCCAGCTACTAACTGTGCATGCAGTGTCTGTATAGCGGGCGGCGGTACGGTGGCAACTAGCACGGCCGGCCGCCTGGCGATGAATCTTTAGACTTTGGGCCTGGTGCATGTACGGTGCGAAGAACAGTGGACATCATTAAGATAAGCTCTTGTTATGAGGTGAGTTTATTTGTGTAATCAATGTTTTAAATGTGCACCTAGATTTGACAATCAGACATGTACCGTACGGGGTAATCCTGGGTTTTATTTTACATGGGACCAAACGGACCACCAACCTGTGTGTGGATATGTGGGACTGTGTGATGAAATTCACTTCTGCACTAGCGTAAACCAGACACCAAAATTACTCTAGCTTTAAGTTTAAGAGTCTAAGCAAGATTCAGTTTAAGCCCTTCTATTTTCTTGATTACCTGCTTCAGGGACTCTTCAATCCTCATGCCCACTTTTCTACACATTTGGGGTTTCAAAGTTCAAAGTGAAATTTTAAATAATTATTTTCTTCTCCTGAGACTGTCCTGTATTTATCTGTTTATTATTTAATATTAATAATGATCTTTCCTGCCTATCCTGGACCAATCCCCGCTAGTAATTTTTTAGTATGTAGTCAGGTAGTAGATCTACTTCTACACACAATAGCTATTGAAGGCTGCCTATTCAGCCATGAAAGCTATGTTAGAGTAGGCCTGGGATCCTAAACTAACTAGAGTAAAGTTACACATCGTGGTTGAGGAAACCACCGTTCACTCTGCACAGAAGCGCTTCATTGACATTGCGTTACACGCATTAGCTTTCTCTTTCCCTGTCCATAGACTCTGACTTGTCTTTATTTTTGTGTGCCAACAAACGAGTGGTTTCCTCAACCATGATTACATACATATAGCCATACCATTTATCAGGGGCGGCGGAGCGTCTTTCAAAGTGGGGGGGGGGGGCACCAACAAAAAGGGGCACTTTTGGGGAAAAAAGGGGCACCTATAAAGGGTGAAAACAAGGCGGAAAAAGCCTCTTTGAAACATTACATGTAGTATACCGCTACATTCTGATTAATACATACACTATCGAGGATCATTTTCGACACATTATTGTTTATGTCTTAACATGGTTATACAGTGTAGATAAAAAAACTACTTTGCAGTTGAGTAATGGTTATTCATTTGCGAGCGAGCGAAGTGAGCGAGCAAAATATTGAAGATATTTTGAATAGCAGCGATTTTCCTAATATGATAAGAAGGCAATGGTAAATGCGAGCGAGCTTTGGAAAATTTTTAGAAAAAATGTCCTTCCTGTTATGATTTAGGGGCACTGCTCATTCTTGTATACTTTAGGGAATTGTGCCCCTCCTGCCCCCTGCTCCACTGCCTCTCATTGTGCTGAGATCAGTAGGGGAATCTATTATTATGAAGCCTCTCTGATTTGGAGCTAGGTATATGGCTCTTTTGTGGACTTTAGGGCACAGTTTGTAAGCGACATCGGAGCATATAGGTACAATATATTGAATATATATAGGTATATAGGTAGGGCACTTATCAAAAGGGAAAATAATACTATTAGAAAGAAAAGGGGCACTGATCAAAAGTAAAAGGGGCACTTAAAAAGGGGCATTTATTAGAGGTGGAAAGGGCACTTATCAGAAAAAATTGCACTATTAGAACGGAAAATGGGCACCAATCAGAGGAAAATGGACACTTGTCGGATTTCAAAGGGGACACTTATCTTAGCTTAAAAGGGCCACTTATCAGTAGGTGAAAAGGGCACTTAGTAGAAAGAAGAAGGGGCAGTCATACGAAGAAAAATGGTCACTTATCAGAGGTGAAAAGGGGCACTTATAAAAAGGGAAAATTTTACTATTAGAACGGAAAATGGGCACTAATCAGACGAAAAACAAAGGCACAGATTTCAAAAGGGCAATAATGTCTGAAGTTAAAGGGGGCACTTATCAAAAGGTAAAAAGGGCATTTATCAGAAAGAAGAAGGGGCGCAGTTATACGAAGGAAAAGGGGCACTTATCAGAAGTGAAAAAGGCACTTATCAGAAGGAAAAATTGCACTATTAGAACGGGAAATGGGCTTTAATTAGACGAAAAAAGGGCAATTATTAGATTTCATAAGGGGCAGTAATGTCTGAGGTTAAAGGGGCACTTATCAGAAGGTAAAAACGGCACTTATTGTAAAGAAAAAAGGGCACTATGCGAAGATAAAGGGGGCACTTTTCATGGGTAAAAAGGGGCACAATTGGGGTACTTGAAAAAGTGGGGGGGGGCACTGGCACTGGCCTCTGTGTTTTTTGCTTTCTTTTAGTCCAAAATTCTTGGACAAGCAAAAAAAAAAATGGTCATCAGTGTTTTCAGGTGTCTTTTTTACTCCAATTTTACACGTTTGGTGGGAGGAAGGGCATCGTGGCAGGAGTCTCCTGCCACGATGCTGGTGGGACGGTGGGAGAATGAGCGTGGTGGCGTGAGACTCCCGCCAAAAGCGGGAGGGTTGACAGCCCTGTTATAGTGAGATATACAGTTGGGTTTTTTTAATCAAATCAATTAAACTTCTAACACATTCCCTTCATGAAGAATGTTGAAATGCAATGGCATTCAAATAATTAACATGTCAAGTGTTAAAAGCCTGGCATTATTAAAGAGGTATATTTGAACTTAACCTTATTACCTTTCAGTATGTGATTTATCAATTATCATTATTGTCTACATCTTGTAAGCACTCACATTTCATCAAACAGAAATCAAATTGAATCAATTATGTCTAATTCAGTTTAAAAGATCACCTATTACCTGACCAATCAAGAGATTTAAGTGGGCCATTGTAGGTAGAACATATGAATGTGAAGATAAACTCACACCAATTCCATTCTATGCAACACTACTCCAAGAGGGCACTTCTGTAGTTCTTAGGCATCAGTCCTATATATATACTATTATGTCCTATTAGAACAGTGGGTCACATGACCCACTGTTTGCAGCCTCAATTTATCCTGTGTCCCATTGGGGTTAGGATCCATTTTCATTAAACGAATAGGTATAGGACCAGTGGGATGTGGTACTATGAGGGTCCCTAACCCCATATACAGTGCGTGCTTGCTTGCTTGTCAATGATGGGCATTCAATTTTTCAACTTTTAAAAATTCATGAGGCATACTTTGGATGGTGCCTGTATGAAAAGTAGCTTGACTCTATGACTCACACTGTTGTACATTACCGTAATTCATATTTTATCTGTTGATTTAGAACATTTAAAAACAACACGACAATTCAAAATAATGTGCACCCGGTACTTCACCCTCATATGCACTACCAGCATATTGTCAACCTACGGGTAGTCAACAGAAGAAAGTGGTGCGATGTGTCTTGAATTTTGTGTCTTTAAAATGTGAATAAAACAGCACTGTTTTACATACAACAAGCAATGTACATGTACATGTACATGTATGTTCTAAGAAACCAATGAGTAATTGAAAACCATCAACTTCGAACATTTGAAGTCCAATCAAAAGATGGAATTTTAGTCACATGAAAGCTTTGAATGATTGTTAATACATCTGCTGGTACACTTTCAGGTATTGCCCAGGTATTGCGCAGGTATTTCCCAGTATTTCCCGGTATTTCCCGGTATTTCCCAGTATTTCCCGGGAAATTGCCAACCCTGTTACGTGTACATTGACGACTGTTTCATTGAGACTGCATGTAGGTCTGGGCAGCATTTCATCAAACCGTCATAGGTACAAGTTCGCTGACATCCCATTAAATTGAACTGTATTAAGATTAACAATATACGTTTCAATGGGATGTCGGCAAACCTGTACTTACGACGGTTTGATGAAATGATGCCCTGGCTCTACTGACTACATCTACGCAGTTGAGGGTTGATAAACAACTTTTTTTTTTCATCCTGCACAGGGAACCATCCTTATGTGGAGCTGTGTCAATATCTGCGGTGATCAACTTGAAGAGGTAAACTCACCATAATAATCAGCAAAATTCTGGGAAAATGGTTGCTTTTTGCATTGCAGGGTGATAAAATATCTGGCAAGCTATGGCTTAATGTTTAAGGAGTATGAAGAAAATAAAGGATAACATAAAAATGTGAACTTGGAACCCAACTCTGACAAGTTTGCCCCGGGCGGCACTTGAAGGGGTGCAAAAACTGCTAAAAGTTAGAAAGAAAAAGAGAAGGAAATGAAGAAAAATCATGATCATTAAGAATTATGCGCCCCTAATCTGCAGGGTAAATGCATTAGAAACACATTTTTTTAGGTATTAAAATGCAAAATTTTCTAAAACTCGGTTGCTTTCCTCCCTCGCATATGATGCTCCAGGATCTCGTAATTTCACGCCCCAGTGAAGGATATCATTTTAAAATAGGGTTTTTAAATGGTTCAGAAATTTAAAAATAAAATGTAATTCTTGTTGCTTTGCTCTCTATTATGTAAGTTTAATCAGCCTCTTGTTAATATTGCGGCCCAATACAGGATAAAGTGTATAGCATGAATTTTGCAAAAGTTGAAATCTCAACTATCCATTAATGTCTTGCTGAATTCCTTGTCTATTTCTGAAGGGGTTTTGTTAATTTTGCTCCCCATTTGAGACGAAAGGGAATAGAAAACCGTTTATCAATGTTCAAAATTCGAAATTCTGCCCCTCGAATGCAGTGCTCAATTTTGAATTTTGCTGGGTAAAATGCATCAGAAATTTCATTTTGAGGGGTTAAAAATGCAAGAAAAAAAAAAAATATATCGCTCGTTCGCTTTGCTCCCTCGCTTTTACAAGAACTTAGATCAGTGGGGAAGTTGGAGGGGGGGGGGGGTGCAACTTCGTTGTTTGCCCCGGGTGCCATAATCCCTAGATACACCACTGGATTAGTTTTAAACGGTGCTTATCATTTCACTAGTCTACTCACAAGTCAGAGCAGATGTAATTATGACAGAAATGATAGTCTGTAAAATTCCGGGGGAAAAAAACTTGTGTTCAACAGTAACCCTTTCAGGCCAGGAATTTATTACCTGGTAAGCACTAAACTAATACCTACATTATTCTCCCTCAATTTATTACACTATGACTGTCATTTTATCCCTACTTTTTTCTTAGACATTGTTGTGTATCTGAAAACAATAAACATGTAAATTGATCATGCTAAAAGTTAAAAAGTTGCTGATAATTGTAATGAAATGGTCATTCTGAATCTCTCTATAAGGATTTTAAAAATTATTTTTTTTTTCTCTTAAAGTTCCGGGCATCAAACCAACATGACGAAGCAACCAAAATGGACACAGTGTGTGTAGAAACTTTTGCTGTTTTCACTCATGTAGGGTATTTTTGTAAGGCTCTAAATCGAAAGTTATTGAGCCAAACCACAAAATTTTGGAATTGTAGCACAGGGATAAAAGGATGATCCAAAAGTCATTATGTTTCCTCCAATATCACCTTAATGAAAGCAAATTTCAGGCTGTTTTTTGTACTATTGTAACCAGCGATTAGTGCTCCCCAAATCTCATTAAATGTATAGCAATCTGCTCTATGAGAAGAAGAAAGACAAAAACTCATTTTCATTTCAAGAAGTCATTCTTCTCGTCTGTGCCAAGTCGGTGACAGTTGCAGATTCTGACAGACCTTCGAGTTACTTTGAGACCTAGTTTGCTGAAAATCAGACCATCCATTGTGAGGTCCTGCAATAGACCGCTTCGGTAATGTATGCAAATTTTATACATACCTTTCAAACAAAGGTAGTTCTTGACAACCTGAAAGCTTGCCGGAGGCTTGCCGGACATAGCAACAAATAATGTATGCAAACTGTATTCCAAGCATTGAGGCTCATTTATAAAAAGCAGGTTAATGGAATAGCTCGTCACTAGGTGCTCAGAGAATTTATGTGCATAAATTTAATAATAATAATAATCTTTTAAAGTCCACTCCAAATTTTATTAAGTTAAACCGAAATGGAAATTCTTTTTGCCCAATCGATCGTGAGCCCGGCAGCCACTGAGCAGCGCCAGATCGACGTTGCTCTATCCCTTATTGTTGAACGCCAAACAAGGTAGCAGCAACTCCCATCTTTTAACGTCTTTTGGTATGACGCGGCCGGGGTTCGAACCCACGACCTCCCGGTTGTGAGGCGGACGCTCTACTGACTGAGCCAACACACCGGTATAAATTTGTATACATTACAGAAGCGGTCTATTCCTGCATGTCAATCCAAAATCAAATAGCACATCATCATCGTAATTGCACTAAAACACAATTTGTGTGTGTGAAACTGTTGTTATCTTTTGCATATCTTTGTAAATTGTTGATTTTTTTTGTTGAATTTTTTTATTTGAATATTTTTATTTGAATATTCATGCAAACACAGTATTGCATGATAAATATAATTAAACACAATGCATCGAAAAAAGATTTAGAAATGGAAAAAGTTCAATTCAATTCATTTCAATGTTTTATTGTCCATAATATATTAATAAACAATGGAAATTTGCTTTGTTTACATGCACATACATGTACACAGAAGAGTTGATACATAATAAAACAATCAAAATACTTGAAAAGTCACAGAAACAATTACTGATATAAAAAGACAAAAAGAATAAAAAAGAAAATGACAAAGTGTTGGTACAGTATGAGGCCTGTGGTATTGAATTCCACTTATTTTGTGTAAAATGAGTATCAAACTGAGTTACGACTTACGAGTACACGAGTTGTGTATGTAATCGTATGACTTACAAGGCAGAAACAAAATAACTCTCGGTGTATTCAGTATGATAATGTGGTATGAGAGATATTGATAGTTTGTGTAAAAATACATAGTAAATTAAAGAAAAAATGCAATTCAAAAGAATTGACTTGCCGTTTGATGAAAGTGGCCCAAGAAGATTGAAACAATGTGCATTGGGTAAGGTTAATGCAGGTTCTCTTCAGGTAGCTGAGCTATTTCTTTGTTGGTCACTTACACATTTTATTACATGTAGTAGGCCTATACCAAGGGTCTCTTACATAAATCTCGTAATAAATCAACCCGCTCCAAGATTATCATTGCTAAAAGGGAAAGTCCACCCTGATTACAAGTTGGTTTTAAAGGAAGCAGAAACATTAAAGAAACGGATCAGTGAAGGTTGAGCAAAATACGATAAGAAATAAGAAAGTTATGAATTTTTGAAGTTGTAATCAATCAAACACAAATTGGCAACTCTGTGACGTACCTTGCGAGCTCCTCTCCCATTTGCCCTGTACCCATAAGTCATTAATTTCCGTTTTCTCTAAAGAAAATATTCAAACATACATGCACCTTAGATATAATCATTGCTCATATGTTTTTACACAGAACCTGTATGAAACAAATCTATTCCTTAATCAGAAACTAAGAAAATGAAAATTTATGACATTTTCTGTACTGAGCAAATTGGAGAGGAGCTCGCAAGATACGTCACGGAGTTGCCAATTTGTGTTTGATTGATTACAACTTCAAAAATTCATAACTTTCTTATTTCTTATCAGATTTGTCTCAAACTTTCACTATTCTGTTTCTCTCCTTTCCTGCTTTTATTCAAATCAACGAAATACCAGGGTGGACTTTCCCTTTAAAAGTTTGTCTATGATTATTTCAATGAAGTGTACACTTGGGGGAAAAGTAAAGTCATTTTATTTTGTTTCTTGATATGTTCATTCATGTACTTCATTGTAATTATGTTTTTTCTTGCTCCTTTGTATTAATTACAGTCTACTTTGGAGTGATGTAATATAAAACTGGGGAAAGAGGTTTGCTGTCAACTAGTTAAAGACTTCCAAGCTTATTTCTCAGCAAACAGGACTGATCCCATGCAACAGTATCAGGTACATGTAGTTATGTTTTGTTTTATTTTTGTTGACATGACTCATATGTATTTCCTTTGTTTGTTGTTTGTTTTAATTGGTGTCTCCTTTTCATATACAAGCTCTATGTTTTTTTCATTAAATCTTGAAGTGAAAGTTTTGTTATGATTTCCTATACTGGAGCCAGCCCCTGGACCTATGCCCAGATGATCATAATTGAAAATGGAAATTTTGCTCTCTTTCATCATTATGAACGTAAGATATAATACACATCACGGAAGAAAGAGGGCGTCCATGTCTGGCCTTGATATTAAGAGAGTCCTAATAACTCTCAAATATTTTGTGATTTATACTGTAGGAAGCCAAATGAAATTTACCCTCAGATGGAACTTGTTTTCTTTTGTCTGACAGGTCTACAATGATACATGTAAATGTACTGAGTGACATGTGAAAACTTAATTCAGACCTTGCTCATTTATTGATCCTCAGTCAAAATGAGCTTGTAACTTTTAAGGAATTTTATTCCATTCCATTTGTGTTCTGTGCTTGTTTGAGGAAAAAAATGTGATAATGTCTACAAGTATTAACTATCACATTTCGTCACCATGGGTAGCGAATTCTCGAACTCTGAAATAATTACAATTTTCCACAATATTAAAACATAAAGGTTTGCTGCAATGCATTGATAAGCCATCTTTGCAAATATGCATGTATATTGGCATATTTTCATTATTAACAATTTTTTTATGTACAGTTATATGCCAACTCCAAATATTTTTAAAAACAATTTCATACCTATATACTTTTAATGTACACTCATTGTTAGTTTATCATAATGTGAATGATAACCTGCTAAACTCTGATCATGAGTCTGCTAACTCCCATTGCCTAAGGGTTTTGTCTGTTTTGAGATTTTACCAAAATACAAACAATGCTTACTTTTCAACTCATGCTACATGTATTTTGTAAACTGATTCAATTGCTCATGTACATATGGCTAGTAAGCAGCTTTGCATAGTGCAGAATTCTTTAGTAGGGTTTGTTGCATAAACCCTAATGTGCCTTGATGTACTGAGCAAATGTGCATTAGACAAAATTCTGGTGTCACAAGTCTCTTTATAAAGCCCAAGAAGGCAATCTCTGAAATCACTATTGTAGGTTATGATGCCAGTATAATTTTCATTTATTGGAAGGGCAGATTTAAGTAACTTCTATAAAAAGTGGTGGGTGACCCGTCTTAGCAAAGACAATGATGAGCTTTTAGCTTCAGGTATTTTCCAAAATACTAAATGTCATCTTCGAATGTTTTGATTTGAATTTATTTCTATTTTTACCATCCATTCTGCCATTTCTTATTTCTCTTTGCAGGTCTGGACAGACATGAGGTACCCAAGTGGCATCAGTTTCATCAAGTAATTTGTATGCTGCAGTTCTATAAAGCTGTTGGATGTGGCGCTATTTTGTCGCATTCAAGTTTGTATTGAAGATGTGATAACTTCTGATTTTAATTGAAATGTCAAAGTGAATATAATAAAATAAGGCAAAAAGTGTATTACCTGATTCAGAATGAATAATCTGCCCCATATTCCTTGTCATAGCCCTGTATCCAACATATTTGAATAGAAAACGTATCAAACATTTTGAAATGAAGACTTTAATGACCAGTAGAGGACCTTCTGCATTTACAGCTTTAATTGAGATGTAATTTTATGATTTTTTTTCCCATCCAGGTGTTCACATTTTACATATATCCATCAATGTCTGTTATAAGAGTTAAAGGCCAAGTCCACACTAATATCAAGTTGATTTGAATAAATAGAGTAAAATTAAACAAGCATTACAGTGAAAATTTTATTGAAATCGGATGTAAAATAAGAAAGTTACGGCATTTTGAAGTTTTGCATTATTTCTTGAAACAGTGATATGCATAACATGGGCGGTATGCAAATGAGTGAACTGATGATGTCACACACTCACTTTTCCTTATGTATTTTATTATATGAAATATCATATATTTCAATTTTTTGCTTCAATAAAGTAAAACATGGTTTGACTCCTTATGGAACATGTAAAATCATCATTATTGTAACTTATTTTGATACAAGGGAGAGATTCTTTATTATCACATCCATAAAAATTGAAATATTTGAAATTTCATATAATAAAATACATAAGGAAAAGTGAGTGTGTGACATCATCGGTTCACTCATTTGCATACCGCCCATGTTATGCATATCACCGTTTCATGAAATAATGCAAAACTTCAAAATGCTGTAACTTTCTTATTTTATATCCGATTTCAGTGAAATTTTCACTGTTATGCTTGTTTAATTTTACTCTATCTATTCAAATCAACTTGATATTAGTGTGGACTTGGCCTTTAAGCCATATGAATGTATAACCATTGCATAATAAGTAATGACTTATTCAAAGAAATTGGGACTGGGAGTTTGAGTAACATTTAAAAGAATTATTATCTCAAGCATTGTGAAGGCAAAGTGTGATGAAAATTACGTCATATGTTCAGAATTTAAAATGGTCTACAATCTACAAGTTTTTCACAAAATGAGTGCCAGTGTTTCTGTACTCATGCACCAATATTGTATCATAATCTTGTGTTTTTCTAATGGAATTCTGTTTTGATAGGAACTGGTGCAAAGAAATTTGAATTGCTCATCATGCATTGATTAGGTTGTTTCTACCAGGAAAATATTTAAGAGTTAACAAAAATATGCTGTAAAGTACATGCTGTATATCATGTACATGCTGTAGAGCACAACTCAAATTTGCACAGGATGTTATATCTATGTGGGTTTGGACAATCAGTTTGATGTCTTATCATTTGATCTTTAGTATTTTATATTTTTGTTGTAACATTGGTTTTGTACACATTTATATTATTTATTTGTAGGCCTGGTGTTGAACATTCAGTGAAAAATGTCAAAATTACTTTTCAGTAGATCATCAAATGAAAAATCATTCCACTTCAGTCCCATTGTTGTTTATGTGCTTTATTACAGGGTGATTACATCCCCACAAGCTCCTATCAGTGGAAGCAGAGTAATCATTTTGTTGAAAATTGGAAAAACATGAGATAACTATATGAGAGTTATAAATTTGCAAAGTGGTAATTTGACAACTCTCTTTATATTGCTTTACAATATACTATCAAAGTTTTTATTAATTTCCTAAGTATGAATTGTCACAGTTAATTAAAGCAGTGTAGTGTCAAAAAGTCATTGTTTTAGCTAAAGTACTGTACTAATGGCATCACTGTTAGCTAGGAAAATAATGTCAGGTTTCCATTTTTGATAAACAGATTAAGGAATTTACAACCATAGGATTTTCATACACATTTTAGTGATGGTGGATTTACATTGATGACCTCAGTGATTATGACAGATGAATTTGTTTTCCCCCAAAAGGACTACATTTCTTCTAAGTGTCTGTTAGCATCCTCACTATTGTTCTTATTAGTTCTTCATTCCATGGATTTTTTTTTACTGCGCAGTATACTTACTGGTATACATACCAAGTCTGCACAAATTTGAGATTGTATTTTTTCCTTTAATCTATTGTTTCCTGCATTTTAGCTTCATAGATCACTCAGCACTTTATGCACACACTCTATTGACTTTGTGCAATTGACTTTTTGGTGGGGGGGGGGGGGTACTATTATTCTGTCATACATGTAGATGTATATGTGGAAATTCTTGTCAAATCCACATTAATTGGAAATTCAGATTTAATGTTAAGTTTCCTTACAAACTAAGCTCCAAATGAAATATAAGCCACGTACATGGAGCCGTATGTCGGGTCTTACAAAGTGTTTGATAGGGTACAGTCTCGACATCATTGTAAGAAATGTAGGGAGGACACCCTTTCAGTCAAAATTTATGAAACATGAAATCAAATTGAAATTATTATCACTATCCAGTTGTCTAATGCTATGCATCGAGATGTAACATTTACACCTTGGTTTTAATTCACATGTGCAAAGTGTGTTCAAGTATGTTCACTTGTCCGCAATCATATTGATGTGCTTAGCATTTTACTACTTTAATTGATGAGAAAACATCAACTAATATCTAGCTCAAGTTATCATCTTTTCAAGTGGTAGCTCGTAACTTTCCTAGGAGTAATTCTTCCAGCAATCCTCCATATAGCATGCAGGATTCTCTGATAATAACTCACTGTTGTCTTTATAATTCATGTTATTTTTATATTATGGTTATAATTATTGTTGTTTTCTTGTTATTTTTGTCATACATGTAAACTTCTAATGTCCAATTATTACATGCTTTATGTACAAATGTTACAATGTATTTAAAGCTGTATCCATACTTTTTTGGGTTTTTTGTATTCATAAAATACAGTCAAGTGTTGAAATGTATATTTCTTGTGAATTTCTTTTTCATCCTGGTTTTATTGGCAGTGATACAGTGCATGCATTATAATTACTAGTTTGTTGTGTTAAGAACTATTGAACAAAGAAGGTAATTCGTACTTATTTGGATATTCTGTATCCATTTAAGTTTTTACATTTTTTAGTGGGGGGGGGGGGGGGAGGGTTCATAGCACGTCATCAATGATCTGAATCTATATGTGTGTGAGTCATTCACTGAATCAAAACGTTGAATTTAGTAAATTGCATTATATTTATTTTTAAAGTACCATTTTGCATGACATTGACTATTCCTTTGAATATCTACAGAAAGTACCAGACATGATATGTTACGACTAGAAGGAATCATTTACAGTTTGATAGGGGCATTGATAAAATGTTAGAACATTGTGGAGTGTGGTTGTGTATGATTATATTTATTATAATTAACTTTGTATTGACCCAGTTTCAACTCCCCCCCCCCCCCCCCCAATTTTAGGGTATACATAATTGTATATTCATTTGAAATTAAATATTTGTTAAGGGAAAATTGATGGCAACAGTAAAGATGCTTGGTGAATATAGATTTTCATCTTGACATGATCTGATAAGGTTTTAAAGATTAGAATATACATTTACCAACTAAAAAGTATGTGACCAAATAAAGTAATTGCTCACAAATGCGATATGAAATGCATTAAAAAGTCAAAAGCTTATCTATAAATGTGTATAAATGTATGCCAAATCTTGTAGTTTCTATGGTATAAATAGTTTGAAGTGTATAGTAGTATTCCATATATAGTATTGCTAGCATGTATATAAATATGACTTCTTGCATGGAAAACCCATCTCATCCATGAATTTGGGAAAAAAATATACATGTATCTCAGTCAATTTTATGTGTAGTTGACTACATCAGTCACAATGACATTAATAGTTTCAAACTGAAATACACTACCACTGTTTTGTAATCTCAAATATCAAAATCCTTCTTTTTTTCTCTTTTTTAAATTGTGATCCAATTTCATTCTATTTTTTACCTATTTGTAGCTTCAATACTTCTAATTAAAGTTCTACTTGTCTTCAGAACAACTTGCGGTGATGGTTGGACTTCCCTTTTTAGTATCATGATGTTACGTCAGTGCATGAGTAATTCAGTGTCCTGTTGTTGGACACAACCAAAAAAGTTGATGATGTTGCTTTAACATGTACTTGTCACCCGTTCCAATTTTGATTTTTAATCTCTTTTTCATACCTTTACAATAGCAGTGGTGAACATCCCCGTCTCCACACACACTCTGATCTGGCAGTGGCGTAGTGTGGATCCAGCCTTTTTTATTGAGGGGAAATGGTGTTGGGGGGGGGGGGGCACCAGCATTATTCTCCACTTGATCAAAGATGGGCTATAGAAAATTCATTTTTAGTGATGGTTCTGCTTCCTTTGAAATTGCTGCATAGTTACAAGAACACATAAATTTAATTATTGCAAGACTCGACATGATATCGACATCTCATGCAACCACATAAAACTGCTGCACTGTCATTTAATGTTGACTAAAATGTAAACGCTCAGTCTGTAGTGATTTTGAGATAGCATCTGTTCAGAGCAAATTTGATAGAAAAATATAACTAGAGACAAATTTACAACCGTTTTCATTCCATGGAAACTATAAAACTATGAATATGGCATATTGAAACACTATCACTGAGAGGAATGAATATTCTGCCATGACAATCTAAATATGCATTTGGCATAATGCAGTTGGGGAAGTTCAACTGTCACTGATAACTGTAATGAGCATGATCAATTTAATTAATTCAGGAAACATTTGAATCATAATTATTCGGGACTGTACATGTATTCACATTCTCTTTATGCATTTTTCCAATGTTATTTGTGAAATTAGTGCGCATCACTTGTCTTAAATTAGAAATTGTGCTTCAAAGTAACATAATCTTTCTTAACTGCTTCAAATGTTTATAGAAATGTTCATGACACACTACAGCATACCAAGATTTGCCAGGATGTATAACACATGTTCCTGTAGCAAAATTGTGAAAATAGTCATCGTACAAGAAAATCCTCTTTATATTGCTAACCATCATATATGAAAATAGACTGGAATTTTATGATAACCGACTGTGGGTTTTAGGTCTTATGGTGATTAGAAATTGAATCAACACAATCATAATAGGTGAAATAAACCATACAAATAGGCCTACATGTACATGCAGGGGCAGCCTAGGACTAAAATTTTGATTAAAAATTTTGATGTGAACGCCCACTTAACTTATTTTGACCGGCCCTCAGACCACAAATCAACCGGCTCTCAAGCCAAAATATCGTGCGGCCCGTTGGGAACACTCCCCAAAATCCTCGTTGCCAGTTCGCCCCTGCATATGCTCTTTGTAAAATTGGCCAGTTCTCAGTCATCGATGATAATATTTCGAGGGCAACCAATCAAATTAAAGAAGAGATTATCACTTACAATTTTCCTTTGCTTTGAGGAAATTAGGGCTTGAATATGGGTTTCCTTTTTATTGACATACATGCACACACACTGTATGTCATCCCCTTTGCTTCTGATAACAATTCTGTAACCCCATTTATATTTCAAGTGTATGCCAGCTGATAATGCTCAAGCTCATCTTCAGGTTTATCCACTTCATTGAACATGCAGTAACATCATCAAAAATTGTCAAGTGCTTCAAAGTAGGCCTATAAACCACAACATTAAGAGGGATTAATGAAAGAAACAAGCTTGCTCATTCGGTCGTCTGTCTTATATGTTTGTCCTCACATAAACAGAATATCAAGCATGGCTATCAAAGCCGAATTCATATATTTCAAACTTTACTTCAAATTCGAATACTTTATGTTAAAAACTATGTCCTTTATCTTGTACCGGCATATCATCAAAACAAAAAGTTATTGATTCCATTATCTTCTTTGACTTTATTTATTTATTCATTTATTTTTTTTTTTCATTTATTTCATTTCCAGGCAAGATGATAACAAAGATGTGTACATAGAGAACATCACAAAGATAGCAGAACAGAACCACAGTATAAAGATTTACATGATTTAGCACCAGCCAATGCCTGGGGATCACCTAAAAGAATGTTAAAATTCTGTTGAGAGGCTCTCCACATTGGTTGGTGCACACACATAAACAAAATAATGAGGTAAGGTAAACATATATATGTACTTGTAACTAAAATAAAAATTAAACATTAAAAATTAAAAAGATACACAATAGTAGTACTCTCCGCCGTTAACATTTCTGAGTAATCTACAACAGAATACATCTGATTAATTGAGATATATGATATGACAAAGGCAGTAAAATTTCTGTGTATTACGGTACTATGGAATAATTACAGAGAATCAGGTTATCATCAGAAAGAAGATTTTGAAAATTCAAAAGAAAATTACGGAATATTATTATTGATTCGTAGGAAAATTACAAAAATAGGAATCAAAGTATGAAGGAAAAACCATAGGCAATAGCAGCAGCTATTAAATAATACCTAAATTAAACTCAAGAAAAGAGAGAAAGTGTGAGAGACTTTTGACTAATAAGAAAAATTAAGTCATATTTCCTACAAATTAGGCAAATTGACCAGACATCGGAAACATATACCTATGTGTACGTGCAGGGGCGGATCCAGGATTTTGTACAAATGCAGGTTTATAAATTTTGCTTTGAGGGAGACCAGTATTTTTTGGTCTCGCCAGCTCTCGAAAATTCGCTCAATGGGGGGGGGGGGGGGGTTATGGGGGTCTACTTTCCCTCCATAAATCTGTGACAAGCAAAAAAAAAAAAAAAGGACCCGTATTTTGGGGTTCTTGCCAACTCTCGAAAAGTCGCTCAGTGGGGGGGGGGGGGGGGGGTGGCGACCAGCAAAGGAAAGTGTTGGGGTCACAACAAAACAATTCTCAACTCCACAAAACAATCACACGGCCGGATGTGCCCCCCCCCCCTAAATTCGCCACTGTGTACGTGTACCAATACTGGCACGCATTTTACATTTCGAGTGCTCAGGGACCGTACCGCTGAAAAGCAGCTCAGCAGTGCATGAACATACAGGATCTAGGAGGACTTGTGTGAGTAATTTGCACAACACGTATTGCCGGCCGGTGTCGAGACGGTCCAGAAACTTTTCATCCAATCAGAGCAAGGAAAAATAGTCTGTAGGTCCAAACCCTTATGTGCTCAATTCTGCTGCATTCAAAGGGAGGGTCGGGGCATGCCTCTGTAGCGTTCCCTTATTTGTGTTCAATTTTAATATTGTTTTAATCTCGACCTAGCCACCCTTATAAAGTATAGGAAGAAGAATACGAAAAAGGCGATATAATGTAGAAAAACATGAACTTGCGATGAGAATTTTTGTTGAAGTTTGTTAATGTCTCTTCTTGATTTATGAAGTACTTTCATTACATTTTAAAACACAACATATCTACCTGTGCACTCCTCTCCCCCCCCCCCCTCTCTTTCTTTCTCTCTCTTTCTTTCTCTCTGCTGTGTGCCTCGCGTACAAAGCTGTCATTTTCAGTATATCAACATCATCCCCCACCCCCAAATATTCGTCCTTGTGTATGATGATTTGGTAATTAAAAGTTTGATGTATTGTACATTTCTACTGATGGAGCTGTAGAATTTATTTTTTTTCTCTCTCTCTCTTTGTCTTAGCGACGATTCGTCCATACCACAATAAGAAGGTTAAGGAAAGGTTGAAATTCTGAAGGGGCCTGAATATACAGACTATGAATGACTTTGCGGATTTTCCTATTTCAAAGGAGTCAATAGAGGGCTTTTTCCACTTGGAGCAGCGGTACGCCTTTTAAAAAAAAAATTCAGAACCTTATTAATTCCAGCGTTTCTATTCTTTTATTCTTCTCGTGCATACTTCTAATATTTTTCATGTCTCTTTTGTACCAAAACCATCAAGTTAAAACTAAATCCGAACCCTTAAATTTCCCCAAAACCTAAAACCTAACCCTTACACCGTAACTAGAGGTCTACGTCCTACACAAAAAACAAACCCTATTGATACTGTAAACCTGATTATTTGCCAGACCCCCCCAAAGTATTCATCTACTCTTAAACCTGACCCGAAACAAACTGCAAACACTTAGCCATAAACTTTATTCTATTCCCTTGAGTTAGCTCTAAACCTGATAATATTCTAACTTAAACTTTTAATCCTACTGACTTACAGATTAAGGTTAAGATTATGATTAGTGCTAGAGGTTGGTTTGTGGCTAGGTTCAGAGTTAGGGTTAGAGTTATGGCACAAGCGTTTGGGGAGGAGGAGTGGCAGGTCAGTAGGATTCAAGGGACATCGGGCAGTTGCCCCTCCTGACAGATTTTCGACCAAGCGGGAAGAAAGTATTTAGTAGGGTAGTGAATACATGGAAACGAATCATGTCTAAGAGAATAAATTCTCAATCTTGTACATTTAGGCCTACTTCATTTACCGAACAAATGCCCCCTTCCATAAAGCAAACCACGGCCCTCAAAATAATGGTTTCCTTACCCAACTACATAATTTATTACAGTAAACTGACATGTCTGGCCCCTCCTGAGTCCAAGGTCTACATACCCCACTGGATCAGGGTTAGGGTTCATTAGGGTTAGGGTTAGGGTTAGGATAGAGGTTGCGGGATTAGGGTTAGGGTTAGAGTTCATTAGGGTTACACATATAGGGTTAGGATTAGGGTTAGGTTAGGTTTAGGGTAAGGATTAATTGTGTTGTGGGTATTCTACAGTTTTTTCAAAATTTGTTGATTTTAATATTCTTTTGTGTACTTCTTTTCCATGTCCTTCCTCTCTACTTTCGTGCACATTCACTCTTTAAACCAATTTCTAGTCTCTTTTCTAAACAATCTCACACACAAGCTGTGTTATCAGTATATATATATCTTTCTTTTTATTTTCTTATTTCTTTCACATTTATTGAGGTTACGGTATTTTTGACATCTTGACGTTCCATCAGTTTGGAAAAATATGCGGTGGAGGAAAATGCAAGCCACAGTATAAATAAAACATTCCCATAAAATGATCGATTGTTCTCCCATTGATCACGTCCAACTTCTGACGGTCATTTTGGGTTCAAGATTCAAGATTCAAGATTCATTTATTTTTCGATACCAATTCATAAAATCATATAAAGTATTTACATTGTAAAAGAAACTCATCATTCAAACAGAACGCATATGAACTTTGTTTTTCATATATTGTTTTCTAAAATAAATGTTATAAACAGAGAGAGGTGTACACACGTTTCAATTGTTTCGTGATGATTCAACTTCAACATGAAAATATAAAATTCACGGACAATTAAGTTCACTTATCAAAACATCCGCTTCTATGTATGTTGAACCACATATTACGATATTAGCTGAAACACCTGCCCCTTCCCCTTCTCCACCTCCAAAACCCTTACGCACATAAACACAACAACCACAAATGAGGATGGACTGACTTTTATTCTTTATCATTATTCTTTCCATAGAGCGAATGGTTTAATGGATGAAGGTTAACTCTTTTATTCAAGCTTGTTTTCCTATTCATTGATGATCAAAATTAATACTCTTTCATATAAAATGCAATGTTTGCTGAGAAAACACACACAACGCACATGCACACACACGATCGCTACTTCAGTGGCATAGAAAACGGAGCATGGGGGCACATGGTTCCTCATCAAATGGCACCCCCCCCCCCAAAAAAAAAGGAGAGAAGGAAAGAAATTAACAGAGGGGGAAGGGAAAGTGAAAAGAAGACGCCACAACCCCTCCAGCACCCTCACTAATTAACGGCCTAGGCTTGTATTTTCGTATTCATGCACCAAGTACAGTAGCCCCCCCCCCCCCCCCCCCCCGAGATGCCAGTACCCTTAAAGGGGAAGTCCACCCTGGTAGGCCTATTTAGTTTATTTTCATTAAAGCAGAAAAATTAGAGAAACAATTTCCCCCTATTTTACAACAAAATCCAATGAGAAATATGAAAGTTATGCATTTTTGAAGTTGTAATCAAACACAAATTGGCAATTCCGTGACTTCCATTTATCTTTTTCTTTTATTTTCCGTTTCTTTTAAAACCAACTTGATATCAGGGTGGACTTTCCCTTTAATGCCACTGCACCCTTTAATCCAAGCCACAGAGCCACAAACTGATTTACATCCAGGCATAGTATCATGCAAACCAGACACATTTAAACACTATAAATAAAGCATAAACATAATTTTCTTTGTTTTTCCTATTCAATGATTTATTTTGTGTATAAAACCTCAAAATGTATATCTCAAATCATATTTACTTGATGGTACAGTACCCCTTTTTCACTTCACTATATATATATTTCCATAGACCTTGCAAAATAAGCAAATTTGACTTCGAACATTCAATGGATTATATTTCAGTATTATCTTCATACAAGAGTAGAACTTCTTCTTGAAATAATGTATACAACATCATAAAAATCAACAGAGGCATTTCATTTACCCATACAATCGTGTATGTGTACAAAAGCGATGGACTCGTGTTCAAGTGCTTAAATGTTGTTTTTTTCCGAAGGTTCATTTTCCTAAGGTTCGTTACTCCGACTGTTCGTAATTCCGAAAATGAAATAGGGTTCACAATTCCGAAAATTAAAAAGGGTTCATATTTCCGAAGGTTCGTAATTCCAAAAATTTATGTAGGGCTCTATTGCATTTTCAGAATTATGAACCTTCGGAATTATGACACCTTTTTCATTTTCAGAATAACAAACCTTTTTCATTTTCGGAATTATGAACCCCCTGCTATGGAAATTTGTGTTTCGGAATTATGAACCTTCGGAAAACGAGTACCCCCTGTTCTGACACCTTGTATACGTATGCATGGTGATGTTGTATTCAGACTAATGCAAACAAAACTTTTTAGCACAGCAAAACATGTGTCACATTATGTCAGAACATACATGGGGGCATGGAATTATTTATATTACCATTGTGTTCCAACTATACCCCTTCTTTATGTTGCATCTATCCCTAAACAAATATCTGCACACTCACTACAAGCATCACAAGGAGATGATAGGAAATACAAAGTGGAAAAATGGGAGAGAATGCTTACTAAATACAGGGAGCGTGATAGGTCCTCTACAGTGCGAGTCAGAAAAAATGTCCCACTTTTTAAAATGCTTATATTACAAATATGATAGCATATATCATATTTCTTGTACCATCGTCAGACAGATTAACTCTTCCCCTTTTATTTGATACCACATTTGTGGAGAATCAGTAATGAATTTACTGGATATGAGCAAATTAATGTGTATGGGTGAAAACCCATTTGCGCCAACATCAACAGCACCTTGCCGGATTTGGATTCACTGCACAATGAGCAAGAAAGCCTTTTGTAATGATAATTGAGTTGTTCCAACTCAGGCAGGGCCCTTTTATCATAAGACTTGGCGCAAATGGGTTTTGACCCCCTTACAAACAATGGCTGTTGTGCGCTCAACTGCTAACAGCTAAATTGAAACAGATTTTACCAAGCAACAAAGGAATATATGCTCTATCCATACATGCTAAAAACATTCTATCAATCCCACATTTTTAAAACCATACTCAATTTGAAAAAGTGGGACATTTTTTCTGACTCGCACTGTATATCATGTTTGTTTAATCTGTGAATCTTATTATTAATTGCTCAATAAATTGTTCTTTTCATCACAGGAAAATTAATAACCTGAAATACACATGAATGTAGATAAATGACAGAAATTAGCATTGCTAGAAAATAGTGCACAGAGTTGGTAAAAAAGTGCCAAAAAATAGAGTTCTATCAGTTTGGAATTTGTGGATACAGCTACATGTGTGCGGGTATTACTTATTCCCTAAGAATTTAGTATGGAACACCTGCATTTTATGATAAAAAGACATCCAATTCACTCTCTTTGATTTCAAGATATTTCAGACTGAAAAATATTTATTTCAAATGGTGGTTATATGAGGTTCAGCCTGTACAATTATGATTATACATGTTACTCTAAAAAGACACATCTGTGCAGTGTTGACTGCTTGTGTGCATAAGTCTACAACTCAAAATAGAGTAACTGTTATAGCTACTCAAATGGTCCTATCACTGACTTCAAGGGTGCGCAGCTATAGGATTATGTTTCTTTCACTCAAACAAGCTGAATATTGCATATAAATGTATGCTCTGTTATGCACTGGCTTTCAGGAATGAAATAGGTTTTGCTGCTTTTACACACTTTGAGGTAGTAGTTTTCCTTTAAACTTTCCAATGTACCTGAGTAGCAATGTCATCAATAAACCTGCAAACTGTGGAAATCCATTAGAAGAAAAACTGCATATTACATAGTGAACACATTGGACAACACAATTAAACAATTGTGACAATACAGATGAAGTATTATCATACAAGCACTATCAACCTTGATTGGTTGAAAAAAATGAAAAGCAGACAATCAACCTTTGACACAATTTCAATCCCTTACAATTGATGAAACAAATTAAGCAGCCCATATTTTCCCAATAACAACAATGAGCAAGGTATCCCAAGATCTGTAATACAACCAACAGATTGTTGTCACTTGCCAGGGAGAAAATGAGTACCTTGAGAGATCATCTAATGTTAATCAGACTTAAAAAGGAAGCTTCACAGAATCACATAGTGACACATGAAACACATCAATACATGTCCTGGATTGAAAGTGTATCTTCATACGTATACAAGTCAATATTCACCATGAACTTATTAATAGCCAATGTATAGTTTCAAATTAATGTCTCCATTTTTTAATGACCTTTAGTTTTATCTTAATTATTAAAAAAACTCTGACACAAGGCATCACAAGAGTATAAAAATGCTCAGTGATACATGTACATGTAATATGTTTTCTACTGTAGAAATTTTAACTTTAATCATGTTGACCACCCCCCCCCCCCCCCACACTCACTTTAATCTTGTCCCCGATTTTACTAATCACTTAAATTTGGATTCTGTATTTCTACATATTGTACAGCGATAACTTCATTTGCCATACATAAGGATAGATTTGTTTACAAATTTATTTGTAAAAAGAAATTCTTTCCTATATATATGGAATGAAGTTAACTACATCAAAGTTTATGGCATCTTACAAAGATATTGGATTATGACAAGTACATTATTATGAGGGGAAAATCATGAGAAAACTTGTGTAGAAAGCATTTTCATAGATGTAACATACAAACTTTGGTTTGTTCCAAAGAATCTAGCCAGTTTCGTATTTTTATACTTTAAGACAGTCTGCACTAACTCCAAATAAAATTCTTTGCTTTATATGAGATACTCCAAAACTTTATGTACATTTCTTGCATCGATTATTTAGTAGCCTGCCTTTACTCATTGAAATTGATAAAAAAATAATAATTAAGCTTGCAAACAGTTTCATAAAGATTTGATAATGACTAAAGGGACATGAAGACTGTCCTTAGGTAACTTGAATTCAAACCATGATGAATTCACTCATGTGATTTCACCCGTAACCTACAGATTATCAAAACAGATCTCTATCTAATCAGATTCTGTCTATCATTATATGGCAAAGAGTATCATCGGCTCTTTTCCATAGTCAGTTGTCATCACTAGAAGTACATCCATGCTTAAAACAATACCTCACTACTTGTACACTTCTTCTACTTTGCTTCTTCACCTCCTCTCTCTCCCCCCCCCCCCCCCTCTCCCCTCTATCTTCCTTTTTCTCTCCTTTCACTGTCTCCATCTTTTCCTCTAGAGTCCTCTCTGGTTAGAACATATCTCTTGCCCAGCTTTAAGCTAAGATCAAGCATGTTTTTCTCATAATTTCAAGATCACTGACATCTCCACACTCTCACCTGACTTGTCTACTGCATTTTCAAAACAAAGTTTTTTGCCACAGCAGCACCAATTTCAGCGAAAAGTCAATTGTTGCTCCTCAAAACCTGTCATATATTTTTAGAATGCCAGCACAAGTCTGCTTTTCGCTGTAGTCTGTTCTGAAACAGTCACCCCATCCAGAGGCGTCGATTCATTGGGGGGGGGGGGGGCAGAGCATTGTTCACAAACAATGTTTGCCCCCCCCCCCCAATGCTTTGTCTATTTCGAACGAATCGACGCCTCTGACCCCATCTGGTCCATAAGATCTGACCCCTTAAAGTTACTTAGGCCATCTAAGTCGAATGACAGAGAGGTTGTCAGGTTTAGCTCCCTATGCACCAGAAATAGAACTAAGAAAGGCCTCTGCTATAATGGGTTTCCTCCCAAGGACAACCTCAATCTGTTCTGCTAGATACTCCATTCTTTGGTCCCTTTCCCCTCACAGCTTCTGGATTGCATGTCTGCAGACCTCCTCATTCTCATTTCAGGAGATTGTGTGGTTGCCTTTTCCCTTGTAATTGATGGGATCAGCTGGTATGGAATCTGTTGAATGAGAACAAAAACAGAGATTTTATTTGCTTGCAGTATTAAGAATGATGTGGATTCATTACAATGAATATGAAATACCTCTGACTTATTTGTTTTTCTTTTATGTTGTAACTTGCAAATACAGTTTGTAACCTGTCACAGCTCTTTCCTAGTTCTTTTCTTTTGGATGGATTATTTTGTTTGCAACACATGTTTCAAGCTAGCAGACTCCAAACTATGCTATTGGTATGTGATTCTCTTTGGGTGTGACACATTCCTTGTCATCGTTTGTACAATAAAAACGTACATTTAGCATATACTGGGAGAATATTTCTGTAATACTGCCTGAAATTTAGGGTGCTGTCCAAATAAACTAACAAAGTGTAAGTAAAAATTCAATATCTAACATCTAAATTACATTTCATGGCAATTTATGGTTCTACCTACTTTATATATATATATATATATATATATACAAAAAACAGGCAAAATCCTCAGTACCACTAAATAACATTTTTAAGCATAACATTCCCATTTCCTTTTCTGTTTTGTACTCACAACATGGCAATTAATGTTTGTATTTAATTCAAATGCCAATGGTCAAAAGGTATCACTGAATAAAATAATTATAAGTTCACAGTTAACACATAGATCCATAGACACATTTCCTACAAAATTAAATTATTGTATGAAGACATTTTCAACATAATTTCTTGATCTTTGCGGTAAATATGTTTAACAAGGCAGACAAGTTCCTCACCCTTTACAGGGAAAATGTTGTCATGTTCAGAAAAAGGTTTACATACCAAAAAGTAATAATGGACTAAAACATTTGTCAAATAAAAACTTATCTTTAAAATCTTACTGTACATGTATGTACAGTGCATCTACATACCCAACTTTGATTGCTTGTAATGAAAAATTCATAGCCAATGTGGAATTGAAATTCATTTCATGGTGAAGAGTAATTTGTTTTCTGTCAATGATACTATATTTAATGACTTTTTGCTACAGATAACTGAGCACTAAGGTTTTCAAAAGTATTTTAAAAATCTCCTCAGACCAATTTTCTGCTGATGCAGCAAATGTGGTACAAGCATATGCATGTGTTAAGGGCTGGTCACATTTGTCCGATAACGATAACAATAAAGAGATTTTTCATTAAAATTACACCCAAAAGCTGCCATACTATCAATAGAAACGAGCAAACTCACGCGTACTCACAATATAGTACATGTAGGGTGTACTTTGTACATGTACCTTTAATTGAAAACTTCGTTATCATTATCGTTATCAGACAAATGTGACCAGCCCTTTACTGTAGTCTAAAATCCTTTATCAATTTAAATTGGTCCCTTTTGAATGAAACAATAAAAAGTCTTAAGAGCTTTAGCAAGGAATATAGATGAAGCCAAAACTACATATCATCATGAAAAAGAAATATAAATGTTGCTAGTAATGAGACATTCCTTGAATTTGCGTTGATATTATAGTGGAAACTCGGTATAAAGAGCTCTGATATAACAATTTTGCTGGTCCGAAGTCTTTATGTCATTTTGTTTTTTAACCCTGATATAACAAGGTAATTTTCATGGTCCCAAGGTCCTCATTATATCATCAATCTGAATTATTGTGTGTACCTCAATTAGGTACACTGTATTGGCTTACTAACATGTGGAAAAGTTCACATTGCTTTATCAAATTCTCTGTTTGCACTGAATATATTAAATTGCATGCAATTCTCTTCAATTTCAATGTGGATGAGGCAAGTTTTATTTCTGTACATACATGTACCTCATGGCTTTGCTGTAAGTGTTGATGTACTGGATGATCTTGATCTACAAACATGGAGTACACCTGCAGTACCTTCTTCAGCTTGGCAGTCATCTTGTTCATTTGTGTTGATAGTCACTACGTGTCTACCTGCATGCCCATCTGGAAAATAAAATTGTGCATTTTAGGATTTATTAAAAATATTAATATTCTAACAAATCACACGAATCACACGTGAATTTTGACTTGTATTTACAAATGAAGATGATACACTTTCAATTCAGCACAGGAAGAACATATTCTTATAGCATGTAAGTAGATTGCTACACCTCATTATTGAAAAATACTTCAGATCACTTCTGCTATGAAAAAAACTCCCAAGAAATCAATTTCACAGGGGTGAAAGATATAAAAATATCTTTACATCAACTTTTGCAAGAGGCATTTCAAAGATAAAGAAATGTTTCAAATTATAGTGAGTATCAAGCTGTGCAATAATGTTGATCTTCCTATGATCATTCTATCAGACATACCCAATCACATAAGAAAAATAATTATGAAAATTATAAAAAGGTGATGAATCAATATCTTATGATTAGAGGTCTACATGTATATACAGGTGTATAAGTGACATTGTTGATGATAATGCTGTTTGTTTGAATAATTATTACTGACAAATTTATATGCATAAGCCAATTTCAACTTAGAAATAGCGGTAGTGTTCTATACAGTTGGATATTCATTTACCGTATTTCAGAATTGCAAGGGTATCAGCTATTATTGAATAACTGTAACATAATCACATTTTTGGAAAGTGAATATGTCTCTCAAGGAAAATCAGTGTTATTTCTCTTATTCAACACAAAACAAAAACTCAGCAGGACCAAAGGATTGAATGTACTACAAAAAATACAAAAGTTCAGCTTATTCCCAACTTTGTATAGACCAAAATGTATGCATGATTCAAGTTTCATGAGCTGCATCACATAGTCTGTACAATCCATTCAAATGGTACAATGCACTGTTGCTAATTTGGTCTCATTTCATGACCATATCCAAAGCAAGATTTAGAACATTGGGACTGATGATTTGCTGTTTAATTTGGGGTAGTTTTTATATGGCTGTCCACACTTTTTTCTGTTAATGTACACTGCACTCTAAAGGTGATCACTTGACAGGAAACACTCATGAATTTGATCTTTGATATAGAATGGGTAAAAAGAATGAAACACATGTTAAGCTCCAATCAGAAAAAAAATTGACGAAGCCAAAGTATAGCATTTAAAGGCTTTTATGTTCTCCTTTATTTTGATATGTTAATCATTCAACCATAAAACTAAACCAGATGAATTCTCGACTGCGCGCAGTCGAAATGTATGCCTCCGCCTTTGCCAGATCAGAAATATATCTAACATTCATGTTGATTTCTTTAAAACTGTGTTCATGTTACTGATTCGTCTAATCAATTAATCACCCTATCTTTTTATACTTATACAGTCATTGCATGCTTGAAAAAATATCCATGACAGGATTATACAGCTGCCATTATCATACTTTTAGGTTTAGTAATGATATCAAGCAAAGTGAAATGTTGAGCAATTGTATTTATATGCCATGCCATGAAAATGGGGACAAAATGTTAATAGATGTTAATTTCTAAAAATATATTCTACTAAGAAGCATTTCATACCATTTAAAAGCTTAGAATATGTCCTATTTATAAATGTAATGATTTCTTCGGGACCACGCCCATAAATTTAGAGGGCAGTACTGAAAAATGTTTTTTTACCACTAAAAAGTAGTCAAGATGCAAATTCTACAGATATCATTATAGAGACTGGTAAAATACATGTAGATAAAACCAGAATAAAAAGCCTCTAATTACATGTTAATTGACCTCTTTGACTTTACACCTTATAACCCAAAAGTCTGATCACTTTACATGTACAGTGTATCTCCTCCTAGTCATGAATACAAAATAGTTGAGATATGGTGATAACAAAGGTAAACCAGAATAAAAAACCTCTAATTACATGTTAATTGACCTCTTTGACATTTGACCTTAACACACCTTATAACCCAAAAGTCTGATCACTTTATCTCCTCCTACTCATGAAAAATAGTTGAGATATGGTGATAAAAAAGGTAAAAAACACATTAATTTCACATACATCTGTATAATGACCTCTAGCACCTGTCACCTTTGACCTACGTGAACAAAAAGCTAATCAGTTCGTCTCATTATGGTGATGCATACTAGTTCCAAGTTTGAAGTTAATGGATCAAATGGTTCTTGAGATACATGTATCACGTTAAGGCTAAAACCTGCAATTTCAGAATTGACCTCTATGACCTTTGACCTTTGACCTACGTATCACAAAATCTATTCAGATCATCTTCCTATGGTGATACATACTACCACTAAGTTTGAAGTTCATACCTCAAATGGTTCTTGAGTTATGCTAGAACTAGTCTAACAACTGAAATTTCAGAAAATGGCCTCTGTGACCTTGACCTTTGACCTACATACCCCCAAATCTAATCAACAAGTTTGAAGTTCATACCTCTTGTGGTTCTTGAGTTATCGCTAAAACGAGGCTAACAACTGAAATTTCAGAAAAATGGCCTCTGTGACCTTGACCTTTGACCTGCATACCCCCAAATCTAATCAGATCGTCTTCCTATGGTGATACATACATGTAGTAGCACCAAGTTTGAAGTTCATACCTCATGTGGTTCTTGAGTTATCGCTAGAACAAGAAAGCAGGGCGGACGGACGGACGGACGGACGGAAAGGACAACCCGAAAACATAAATGCCTCCGGCACCACCTACGGTGGGCGGAGGCATAAAAAGTGAATTTGATGCATTTTAGGGACAACAGTATAAGTGCGCTATATTATACTAGAAATATTTTTAACATATCATTTCAAAGGTTATATACATACTAGAATATTGGACTTAAAGAGAATAAGCTCATAAAGGAACATTTTGGTCATGAACATTCTTTTAAATGTTATTCATTGAAAGAAATGCCTATTTGAAATAAGTGTTGGGTTTGAATTGCATCAAACAATCTTTATATCCATGTGATGGATATCCTTTCCAATGCCTTGACTTGATTATTATGTTCAATTACTATCCGAACCTGTTTCCAGTATCATTTTGTAAGGATGACAGTGAATATTTCGACATTGTACTCTCCACTGTATATCTTGCCATTGTATTATTAATGCATGCCATACAACTCAATTGTTACTATGTCGCAGTCCTCGTCCTCTTCCTCTCTCTCTCTCTACTCCCCTCTTCCCTTCTTTCTCTCTACTTCACTCCCTCTCTTTAATTGTCTGTTCCTTTCTTCCATTCTTGTATTAATTTATATTGTGTTTGTGTAATGTGTATTCAGGCGTACCCACTACATGTTGGGATCGCGCCTTCTTTCTTGTAATTTTTTTGCAAGTTCTCGTTTATATCCATACTACTAACTGTACAATTTGAACAGATGATGAATATTGTCAAAATTGATGGAAGAAAATAAATGTTGCTTTGAAAGAATCAGGCTTTGTGTCATAACTATTAAAGCTAATGTTAAGATTTCAGAATGTTTGCAATGAGCAGGCAGGAAGAAAACTGATATTGGAGGACAATGGACCTTCTTCGTTATTGACCCAAATTCTGTAAATTGGCATCAGTTAAAAACATTGAAGTCTATGAGAGTGACTAGTCTAATTCAAGCTACCTGTAGGTACATTTCTTTAAAATAACCCATAAAATCTAATAATTACGTTGTCAAAGAAGGGGGCAGGACATCCATTCTTCCAGTGTGTGTGTTTCAGAATGCTCCACATGAGATTAAGGAAGTTCACCCTAGGTGACATTCTATGCAACTCCTACATATCCATCTTCAACTTTTTCAAAAAAGTATTGCCTACATGTACTTAATGTAGAACAAATCTAGGGATTACTGCCATTCTGAAATATAGCTTTTTGAAAAAGCATTCACAATGAGGACAACATATTTTCCCGGGGGAGGGGGAGGGGGCAGTCAAATATATTGCTGTACACACACGTGACCACAGGTTTTCCGAAACCCCCCTAAACAAGTTTTATCCATTGGTCAAAATCACACCCTTTTTGAGGTTTTTCACTTTTTCTCGAGAAATTTCCCCCTAAATAAGTTTAACCCCCTCGAACAGACCCCCTAAACAAGGTGTACCTCAATTAAACCTCTGAAAAGTCCTAGCTATTTTGGGCCTGTACACATATCACAGAATGTCTGCTATCTGATTGTTTTCAGGCCGGTATTTCTACATCTATATAGCTCTATTTGTAAAAACATTACATAAGGAATTTAACAATTTTTGGAAAAGAGGCTCTCACCTTATTAGCTTGTGTACTTTTTGTACAAAGAGAGAGAGAGAGTAAATTTTTTAAGAAAAATATATCATAACAGAATATGAATAATGATGTCTAAGGTTGATATTATATCACACTTCCAATTAATATTCACCACAAGTACATGTACATGTATATAACTATATACACTACATACATGTAGCTATCAGGTGAAAAATTTGTGCACTATGCTAAGAGTTTACTACTATAATTTTTTTCATAAATTTTATACAAAACAGCAATCATTTTTTGCTGTTGGATTTTGACCTGAGTAATGACTTTCACTAGACTCTCATTACTTTTGTAAAGAGTAAGCTTTGAATGATAAAATAAGCTTTTCATTATGCATTTCATGCCTGTTTAGAGTAAAACAGAAAGGAAAAAGTACATGTACAGTTGGTGTATTTACCCTAAACAATTGCATGCTTCTGCACATGGCATGCATATTGTAAAGAATGATGTTGTTGAATTTAAAGGGCAATCTAATTTTCTAACAAGTTAATCCGGATAAATCAAGAAAAATCAGAGAAACAGATTGGTGAAAGTTCGAACAAAATCATTTGAAAAAAGAAATACAAGTAGTTTAAAAAGTGGTCATCACTACCATACCGTCCACACAGGAGCTGTCCTTTTAAGAGGCAATGCCAACACTTACCGGGTACGTATTTTAAATGCCCTTTGAGAAGCCACTTTCCCTCATCTTTGTTCATTTAACTTGTATTGTTTTTCTTGTGTATGCAAGTATGTTTCAACAGTTTTCCTTGATTTTTATTCTACACCTTAGTTCCTTATTGTTTTTTTCCTTTTAGATTCTACTTTGCATACATGTTTAATGTTTTAATATGTTTTTAATTGTACAGACAGGGCCTCTTGGAAGAGCAATATTCTTCATTGAAAGTGCCACACTGTATAAAGAAGACTGTAATAAATATGTTTTAAATGAATGAATAAAAAATTTCATCATCCTACCATGATGTACTTGGAGACATTTGTTCTACACAAATATTATTGACTATTGATTTCCAATTTTCTACGAAGCACGTTTTTTCCCTTGGAACTGTACTAAAAATATTTTCGAGATAGCATGTTCTTCTACATGTAGGTTCTCCAAAAAAAGTCATATCAGGTCATAAAGTCGGAAAATGACATTTCAACCTTACTGAATGTTGGAACAAGTAGGAGCGTTGTCCTGCATCACATTAAGGTGCTATTATTTATTTGTCAATTTGAAAATCATGAGTGTCTAATGATTGCAACTTTATAACAAAATCATGGCTTTCTTATAACTTGACTGATTTAAAAAGGAGAAACAAAAATCTGCTTTTCTTGATTTATTCCCCTTTTCCTTTGGAACAACTTGATACTAAGGCTAGACTTCCCTTTAAAAGACCTTTTTATATTTGGGGTTGTGTTATTGATGGTTGCTGTCAACATCTCAGTTGCAGAAATAATGCACCAAAATGCACAAAGACGTAGAGGTGACATGATCCAAGTATACAAGATCATTCATGGTCTCGACAGAATCCTGAGTAATGCCTTCTTTGAATACTCTACTTCCAGTACAAGGGGTCATAGCCTAAAACTCACCAAAAACAGATGCAAGGCCAAGGAAAGACAGGAAGCCTTCAGCCAATGAATAATTAATGAGTGGAATTCACTGCCCGAGGAAGTGGTCACTGCTCCCTCGGTGAACACATTCAAGACCAGACTTGACCGGGTACATGTATGGGCAAACCAATGATTCAGCTCCCCATACATGTAGAGCAAGCTACTGAGAGCACAGTAAGAGAGCCAGAGACACACGGAATAATATACAAGAAAAGGAAAAGAAAGGATGACCCCGAGCCAGCAATGAGAATAGTCAAGAAGAGCCAGAACTGGAAGCCCGACTGCTGAGACGACAGCAATCTTGGGTAAAGGTGAAGAAAATGAACTCGTACAAAAAAAAAACCCAACAAAAATAAATAAACTCTGACAGTGCTATGGATTTGTGATCTCCTGTGCTCATGCAAGCACAGTTCTTCGCCAAGCGGAGGAAATCAATATAAGAAGAAGAAGAATACAAATTGACTTTTACAAACTATAGACCTGGCAGTACCGGTACTAGTAGTAGATCAGGGCCACGTCTTATAAAGAGTTGCGATTGATTCGAATCGATCACAAATTAAAACTTTGTACTTAAGAGATAGGAGTTGCGATTGATTTCAAGTTGCGATCGATTCAAATCAATCGCAACTCTTTATAAGACGGGGCCCAGATCACTACTACCTTGATCATCTGAAATTTTCAGGATGTTTTTTTTATCTGTCCTGTGATTGCAAGTATGCTTTGACAATGTTTTACTATATAGGCCTGGATTTGGTTTGAAATCTTATAATGCAACTTGCACACTCCTAACTGATCGGATGAGATTGCAAATCGCAACAAAATGGTAGACTTGATCTTCTCTACACCATGGTGGTATTTCCAGCTTGTCACTGATTTGCGTTGGAAAGTCATTAAGCGACGGTGGGGGCAAGGTAGCTGCAGTTTTGAAGGCATGGTTGCCTGTTGTAGGAAGTCATTTGAAAATTTCTGATACTGATTTTGCTTTGACCTTTGCTCTGGTGACACTTGCAGAATGTTTTATTTGATTAAAGATAGGGTTAGGGTTAGTGTTGCTATTGGCAGGCCTGTTTATTAATGATAAGGCAAGTGATGTCACCCATCATGAGAAAGAATGAGTATATGGTAAGCTGGACAGACTTCCATGTAGCTTTTCCATTTTATTTCTTCATCTATCCATCTTTCATCCCAAATGAAATGAGAAGGTCTTGATAAATTTTGGATAATATCAATACACACATACCTTAAATTGCAAAAATGAACAACAGAGATGACAATTATTGAGTATGAGAGCAGTGTATGTGAAGTTTATCTTGTCAGAATACATCATAGATCAATGGTATGTTTCTAAAAAAACAACAACAACACACAGTTGAATAGCTACAGGGCACATGCTATCCCCTCAATCAATTGGTTAAACAAGGGGGAATAAGACAGAAAAGACACACAAAAAAGAGGAAAGTGAGAGAGGGAAGAAGAATGAGCAAAGACAATGATAAAACTCCCTCCCATACCCTCCCCTAATTAATGGCCTTGTTAATTTTCATTTCATCTATTTTGTAAGATCGGTACCATCCCGCTGTCCCCCCCCCCCCCCCCCCCCCCCGATGATGTGCCCCCTGAATGTGCTGACCCTCATCATTAAAACACTTTTGGGATACTTGAAAACATTCAGAGTTTGTATGGGATTGAGAGGATGTTTTAGGCCGGCAAGAGTGCTTTTTTGGACTCACATACATCTGTATGAGTACGGGAACACCGATTGCCTATCGCCTATTGCCCATATAGATCTATATATTGGTGAGAAATCATTTATAAATAACCTCACACATTATGTGAGCACCGACTCTACATGTAGGAGTGAAAATTACCCTAC